>VATE01000135.1:0-35137 GCA_008065195.1 Metschnikowia amazonensis
CTTATCGGAGTTTTTAACCTTTGGTTTTCTCCGACAATACGTTTATAGCCTAAATAGTTGTAAATGAAAGATATATATATATATACCCGTACATCCCTTGGTTAACCTATCGCTTACCGGAGGTACGGATGTTTGACGCGGACACGGAAGTATCCTCTTAATACGGAGAAGTCTTGTACACAGATCATGTGTATGCGGCACATAACGCATCTACGAAGTACCTTGAGTCACTGCACGTTAGGTATTCATTGACACTACATGAGACTAAAGACTTTCGTCGCAGTGCTAGGACGTTAATGTTGTAGATGTATTGGAATTAACTGTAGTCGTCAGGTCCATATAGAGGTAATGCTTTAGGAACTGCACCGATTTATTCATAGATACAAATTAAGACTTCATTTATTCATTACCTTTATACGTTTATAGGCAGCTCACGAGGTGCCTAGTTGCCTTTAAAGAGAAGATATAAATGTTGACCTTATAACATGTGTCACTTGGTGCGGTGTCAACAAAAATTTCGCGTGAAGTGGGGTCTTTATCCTTCGTGCACGAATAGAAATGATGACCGGTAATTCTCATATTGCCATCCAATTTAAAAGGAGTTTGCATAGTAAAGCCACCAAAGGCAAGCTTATTTTCAAAAAAACCTGCAAATCCTGGAGTTGATGATTCTTCAGTGTAGGCGATTTTGTATTTCATGGTAAACTCAATAGCTTTGTTAGTTGGCTTTTTATGAAGGAAAATACCATAATCTTTGCCCGACTTTGCATCAGTTGTAGTGTAGTAGGAGAGTGGCTCAAAAGTTTCATCTGCTCGTATGTAAAAATTACTTGGAATTTTATCGTCTATGTGAGGCACATACAGACCTTCCATGGGACGTCCACTTGTTCTGTTGTAAGGTAAGAGGTACATATCCACCTCAACGCAATCAATGCTTTTTACGTTCAGAAGCACCAAGCGATCACTTGTTATAAATGGGTTCAGAACAATCACGTGGTCAAAATATTTAACATCGTGGCACGAAAAAAGACGCCGGGTCACTAACTTCATATTTTCATTCAAACCCAAGTCAATATCTCGAGTACAAAAACCATATCCAAATTCACCAGCTGAAGACCCAGCAGGACCTGAAAATTGTACATTAGGTACAGTGATAGCATGATCATCTTGAAAATATAACTCTATTGGCTTTTTATTCCGTTTTCCATGATTGAAGGGAACTATGGCCATACGATTTGGTTGAATGGATTCTGAATAGAGTGGTTCCAAAACAGTTTTTTTGCGCTCTACAAAAAAGACATGTGGGATCAAATCTAATTTTTCCTTTGCGGTATACAGACCATCCATAGGAGCATTAGTTGTTTTGTTATAAGGTAAGAAGTATATATCCACAAGAAAACAATTTGACTTTCCTTTGTTATAAATTATGTTTGAAGATTTCGATTCTGGACACGAATAAAACAACATATTCGTAAGTTTCATATTTTCACTAAATTGTAATTGAGAGCCAGGAGTTTCTTGACCTAAAAGCATGTTTAATGTTGAACAATTATCAATATTGACATACCCCGGGTCCAATGGGTTACTTGAACGAGCAATCCCATTCTCATAAAAGAATTCACTTGCTTTGGTTGACAAGTCTCCCCAAGTAAAGTATCTTCCCCTCATTTTAGGATCGTTGAGGTGAAGTGGTGCTAAAGTAGTATTAAAACTGGCAAAGAAGGCATATGGCATGTTGGGGTCAGCCCAAGTAACAGTAGCAAATATTAATGCAAAAGTCACGTGAATGTTCTTCATAGTAATTATTGATGATTAAAGAGAGGATAAACGGGCTGTTTTATAGGAAATTAGGAGAGGCATACTATATTCACGCACCATTATTGGGAAAGGAGCTCTGGGGTATCGTGATGATCTGAATACTTCCAGATGAATGAACAAATTCTACATATGTGGGGGCAGTCTAATATCAAGAAACTTTAACCTCATATGTTAGTGTTGGTCACGACTCTCAAAAATGTGGCTCTATTCATGCATATTATTACACTTCATCACTCTCATAGGGTTTACAGCTCATTCTACCTCTTACACTACTCACAGTTGAAAACGAACATACTGATGTTATATCTCTTGATGTATAGAAGTTTCAATTCATCTGCAATGATTCTGCCACATTTCAATTTTACTTAGATGAAACAGTGGCTGATACCTCGCCAGTATAAATTGTTGAAACAATAGAATTATATGCACTACACCGCAAAAAATATGACCTGAAATACGAGGAAATTCTCGGACTCATTGAATGCATGATAACTAAATAGAGTATAGCAGAGCCCACCATACTTAATTTACTAATTACGAAGAAAAATTGAAGGGAGCATACCACCCAATAGACGATTTTCTAGCCATTATACAACACCTGTATTGATTTGTGATGTCTCCGGGAGAAACTAGATTGTCATTGCGGTACTCTCGGACGTATACATTGTTTTTGGGTAGAGAGAGGAATTATTGGTCACACTATACAATTATTTCTGTCAAAGAATACAGTTAATGCTAAAGGATGAAGTGGCATTCTACCATAGCTGAAGTCCTTTTAAAAACACTAGTAATTTCTGTAGTTCATGCTTACCTAAAAAGTTTTTTTTTCTGAAATACTCTGCCATCAGGAATTTGAGACTAGTCGATAGCATTGCGAAAAACTTTAAGTTCGGATACTGCGAAGCATTTTTTTTATATTGCGCCCTGAGGGTAGCTGAAGGAAATGTGCGCGCAGACAAGATAATAAATCACGTCCATCTCTACCTAAGGAAGAAGGCTACTCAACATACACGTGTGTACTCTCACTTGAAGTAAAGATTAAGAAGGAATAATCAGATATTCAATGAAGTCTACATTAACAACAACTGTGTGGTCACTAAAAAAGGTGGTGTTTTCGACAAAGTCTACCTATACTATATCAGTGCTGACAAATGTTGCCGCATTTTTTTATTGGGCTCACACGCTATCGCGCATCACATTGAGTCCCATTGTGAATGACTTTGACCACCCATTCATCATCCGACTCTAACACATGAGTGAGATTAGAGTATTTTTTTTAATAATCTGCTTTTGATTTATGGATAATTCATCTATTTCTTATTAAATTTTTGATTCAAAAAAATGTTAGTTTTGTTGGGTGCTTGTTGTACTATGTAATTTGTCTATTTTTGATGATCTCTTAATCTAAGGAATTATTCCGACTTATATAAACTTCGGTATGTTCAGAATCCCGATGTTATACTAGTCACCGAATGCTTCAGGCGACATTAAGAAATTGGGAGTGTTGCATCTCTAGGTTTAAACTGCCAATATTATGAAAACCACTATGTTAGTGATACCCAGGAAGAGCCCAACTTGGGTAAATTTGTGCACAAATCATGGATCCTAAGGCAGTTTAGAATTTGTACCGAAAACAAAATATGATCAGACTCTGTTATATGTCTTTAGCCTGTCACAATGTGTTTTGTTAATATTCTCAAAAGGGTTGAAATACCTAATTGTCTTTGGAGGGCTGGATGAACCCATGGCTGAATTCAATAGGGTTGATGACCCAAAGTTTGATTTTTTGGAGTATGAGCAGACGATATCCAACATGTAGCGTAGAAATCGCATATGCAAGCATGGTGCACCAGATAAATCGGTGTGTAGATGTAATTTATGGTACACATATTATAGGTGATACTATGGGTGTATAATACAAGTAAACAATAGTAGAAGTAGTTGTCGGGTGTAATTATGAGTAGTAGGTAATACTATAATCAATGCTAAGAACTACAGTAAATAAGCAGTATTATAGGAAGTACGGTAGCTATTACCAAGATGTTCCCATTATGGTATACATTATAAGTATCACTGAATCATCGATGTAGATAGTAGACATATTGGTAGTACTGAAAATAATATCACAAATCAGTACTAATTGATCAAGTAACCCAAACGACACATTATGGCAGACCACATATCTCACATCAAGCCAGTAAAAGATGAAAGTGAATACATGCAAACATTATTGACATTTGGTACCCATTTCTGTTCAGGTCATTTTTTAATATCATCTGGAGGCATATATATATAGAAAAAAATACTTTTACTGATCATACATAGCAACTTGTATGGAATCGTCTTGGTCAAGATATCCACTTTTCTGCAGTTGCCTTAATCGAATTATAAACTGCTGTTAAAATCTTTGCATTTTTAGTACCTAATTAGCCTTTTCATTCATTAAGTTCTCTTTATGAGAGATCAACTATACCTAAATAGTCCAGGTGGCTGTTACTCGTTGAATTTAAATAGTAGGTTCGGGTTATTCGTAGGTAGTATGCTTCTCATGCTGGCTTTTATAGAATAGTAGTATAATGGTGTATTCAAAAAAGTATAGTATAGAAGTATAGCAGTATGGTAGCGTATTAGTGTTAGCATATTTCCCATGGAAAATCGTCATACCAGGCCATATTCAAGCGTAAAGAACCAAGATGAAAGAGTATTGATGAGAAAAATCACGAATTCATGGTTAAAGTATGGAAACTATCAATGATAGAAATGTACATTACTGGAATTATTCGATAGATTTCACCATTAGTTCTAGTTTATATTATCAAACTGGGACAAGGAGGTTATACCTTAGAAGACCAAGGTGTAGGAGAGAGTGCGAAAGGATTGAAAACGTGTTACTAACCAGTAACCAGCACATAGAATTTCACTGGTTTGCATATAACACATATATGAGGCACCTTGGATCAGTACATAGTAGGTACTCGTTGGCAATAATACTACTGTCATTTCCATATGCTAAATTATTGAGAGTAATTGTAGTATTAGTAGTGATTGATGACGTTAAGAGGATAGAGATGAACCTCAGTGTTCGCATCGCTAACACAAATTCAGGCGAGCTACTGTTATTGTGGTGAATGGTGTTGGAAAATCTTGGTATGGAAACTCACATATATTGTGTTAATTGCTTGTGAGTGAGTGAGAAATACGTCTTTTTCATGAAGTGGATGGGTACCCACGTGATGTGGGATACTCGCGAATATGATTACTAAAATGCGTATTAAAAGCAACACCTAGAACACCTGATGCAGCAGTGTGCCCTTACGCAGCCTTTGGGATTCAAATCTTGGTCATGCACGACCTGAACTTCGCACTACCAGACCTCGCACTACCAGACCTCGCACTACCAGACCTTGCACTCCCTAACTTCGCACTCCTTGGACCAAGAGTCGTTGTCGCTACCTATTATATATATCTACATTCACAAGAATCATTAAAGTTTTCCAAAATTATCCAACCAATTCAAAATTTCGCACCCTTTGGCAGTTTTTATACCAAATGGAACACCAACTTTCATTAAATTCACATTTAATCTTAATTGGACAATTGCTATATTTACTCATTTAAAATTTAAGTGTCAAACGAAGAAAGAAACTATTTTTTGTGAATCATTTGTATTGGTTTGAAAGAATGTGCAAGTGGTACCAAACATTTTGAAATTGGTGTAATTTTCGCGCTAGTGAATGAACACTATTAAAAAATTCAAACCAATAATAAAAAGTTTCGACTACTTCGCGCAATCTCTCAAAAAAATACAAATTGGTGTACAGTGTTTTTAAAAATATTGAAACCAGTGCGACGAAATTGTTCAAACCAATAATAAAAATTTCATATCACTACGCACAATCTTTAACCAAATGGCATAATGTTTCACCCAACTTAAATTAAATCACCACATTCAAATTCTTCAACTGATCTAATGTGGGACATATACTTGGAATTCATATCCTAGACTATTCTCCAACAAGCTAGTGCGTACTCGGTGAAGTTCACATTGCTATCAAATGTGAACGACTGATACCTAAGTAGCACTGCTCATTTATCAAAAAAGAAATCCACATATCTACATTTATTGAAAGCTAAAAAACATTTGGCAAAATCGCAGCCACACTCGGCATCAGTCTGATTGATTAACTCAATTTTCGCAGTTTGCAGATTATTATCGGATTAAGATGAACCACCCACTACTTTTTGCTGGAATATATTAAAATATAAGTATGATGAGCATCCCAGGAATAATTCAGAACTTTAGAAGGCGTTTTTTTCTGCATTCCTGAGTTAACAATAGCTACAGCGCTATCTCTCCCTATCGAAAAGTTTAACTGTTTTGGCCTGTTTGAAACGAAAATGGATCGCAAAATTAGTAGGGCCAGAAATGAAACTCAAATGAGTTATTTGTTTATAACAATAAAGCAACGAATCCCAAAATGCATGCACCAAAGGCATTCTTGGAAGCTCCGTTAACAAACAACGAAACGCTTGGAATTGCGATGGTACCTGTGAGAGTACAAGTGTCAGTCACGTTCAGTTTAGCAACTTTCTGCTTAGGAACATTGGACTCCTTGCTTGATTTATCGGACTCCTTGCTTGATTTATTGGACTCCTTGCTTGATTTATTGGACTCCTTGCTTGGCCTGTCAACTTCCTTGCTTGGCCTAGGAGCGGAATCATCTACCTTATCTGTTTTCTTGGGGCTATAAGGAGCAAAAGGGGTCTTATCAGGACCTTTAGATGAGTATCTTTCTTTCGTAATGGTACTTGCAGCGCCATTTTGAGCGGAATTTCTCACCTTAACGGGTTTAAAACTGCCGTTGAGGTCAGATGGAAGCATGTGATGGCCTTTAGAACTAAATGGTTTCCCATTGACGATTTCAGCAGCGATTTGGGGACCTGAATTGATATTTTCGGGAACAATGCAAACTCCCGCTATAGTCAAGGTGGTGGCGCTAGTGATGGTAACGGTCGATGGGTGACACACCTTGTCACATATGGTGAAAGTCACCGTGGTTTCTTCCGGACAGTAAGTGGTGAAGTCGGTATAGGTATTCCACACAGTAGTGTTGGAAGCAGTCTGACACTGGGTACAGATGGTGGCAGTTGAGGTGGTCTTTCTAGTTAGGGTGGTGGCCACCCACGTAGAAGATTCGTCAACAGCCGATTCGTCAGTCACACCAGGCATGGAGGTAGACGGCCTGGAAGCACTTAAGATTATAGAAGAATTGAATTTACCAACCATATCTGGGGACTCAGATAATTGTGCAATGGTTGAGACCGAAGAATTGTGAGTGTTGGGAACTGAGGATTTTAGAGTGTTGGAATTTAACGACTCTGAAATCTCTGGAATTTCAGGCATTATCGATAATGAAGACTCGGAAGAGCTAATTAATGTTTGGACTGAAGAGTGGGAAATATCGAGCATATGAAGAACCGGAAATTTGGGAACCTTGAAGACGCTTGAGAGCGAAGAGTTGGTAATGTTGAAGATGGTCGGGACGGAAAGCTTGGAATATGTATCAATGGTTGAGACCAACTCGTGATTTTCGAAGGTTGAGACCAAAGTTTCAGGAGATTTAGTCATGACTGGGGCCGAAAAGTCAGCAGATCTGGTCACGACTAGGGTCGAAGTTTCAGAAATGTCAAAAATGATTGGATATGAAAACTCAGAAGATTTTACTTTTGTTGCAAGCGAAGACTCAAAATCTCTAACCACTGTTGAGACTGAAGAGTCAGGATTGGTGTAATTGGTCAAGACCAACGACTCCGAGACGGTCACGACTGAAGATTCGAGAATGTTGACTTTGTTTTGTGCCGAGGCTTCTAGAGTATCAGACATCGTCGAGACCAAAGACTCGAAAGATCTAAACTTAGGTGAGACTGAAGACTCGAAATCTTGGATTATGGTTGAAATCGAAGACTCAGAAATGCTAGAGGTGGTGGGGACTGCGGATTCTGGAATTTCAGACAAGGGTTTGAGCGAGGACTCTGAAGAATTGGAGATGTATGAGAGCAAAGACTCGGAAGAGCTTGCCATGGTCAAGACAGAAGACTTTGCAAAGTCGTGGATGGTTGTTATTGAAAACTCAGGAATGTCAGATTTGGTTGATGCCGAATATTTGCGATTGTCTGAGATGTCTGAGACAGAGAAGTTCAATGATGGCATAGTATGGGTCAAGGATTTGGAAATGCCGAAAATGGTTGGATTTGAAGACTCAGAATTGTCGACGATGATTGAATTTGAAGACTTGGAAATGTCGGACATGGACGGAATCAAAGACCTTGGAACATTGGACATGAATGAAATGGAAGACTCAGAATAATCAGACCCAGTTGAGACCGAGGACTTGGAAACTATTGCTGGAACCGAAGACTTGGAAACTATTGCTGGGACCAAAGACTTGGAAACTATTGCTGGGATCGAAGAGTATGGATTATCTATCGACACCAGCGGCTTGACAGATCTAACTTTTTGAAGCAAATTGGAGTGGTTGAGTATGCTTGGAAGTGAAGACTCGGAAGAGTCTGTCATGATTAAGGAGCTTACCGGAGTAACCGAAAAGTCCATCTTTTCATCTAGCTTGTACAGACCTTTTACAGGGCGTCTGGTTCTTCGGTCATAAGGTAAAAGGTACATATCTACCTTGAAGCAAGAGTCATCTTGAACGTTGGGTTCGCGTAAAATCCAGCGCACTTGGCCAACGGGATATCCAGTGCACGAGTAGAAACTCTCGTTAAGAACCATGAAATTATCATCGAACTCAAAGTAGACCTGAGAAATATTAAGGCCAAAGCCAAATATGCCATTGATAAAGCCTGCATTTCCCATGGTGTATGAATCAACAGTAACAGCATAGCCATCATGTAGGAAAAAGGGGATTGGTGCAGCTGACGAGTTTCTATAAGAAAGCACGCTGAAAACATCCGTCCCATTATTTATAATGTCTCCGGAGAGTGGCACCCATACGTTCTTGACTCTTGCAAAGAATACATGTGGATAGACGGTATGTGCACAGGCAGTGGTAAAGAGTGCGAGGACCAAGCTAAAAAATTTCATGACGATTACTGCTTTAATGAGCTATATGCTCGTTTTATAGGAATATCAAAATGCCGAACACGGCTAAGGGATCAGACGTATTGACGCATTTCTTCAGAACGGCAGAGGAAAACATTCAAAGAAACATATCGATATACTGCACACTGGCCTCGACTTGTCATGCATATAGTTTCTTGTGTAGCTGAGTAGTCATGGTGAGGCTGGGCTCATCAGAATTCCATCGAATCCTCACACACACATCATGAATATCTAATTAATACATGATCGAATCGATTGATAATCGTAGAAATTATATCACAATCAAGTCTATTTTGTCCACAATTTTCTTTGCCAAGCTTTTGTCCGCATTGAACTGTCGGTCAGTAGTAGATTTTAGTTAGTGCGGCCATGCTGTACGTCAGTAGACGCAGTAAATTATGCTACAGATTATCTAAATCTTTCCAGATTTCGACCTCCACCAAAACTAGAGTTGAATAGTCAGTTTTAATGATATCACAAGTTGATTCACTAGCTTGGCAATTTTTTCTGTTTGGAGAAGAATGGATCAGATTGGTACTATACAGGAATGGCTAACTAGCCAGCACTTCTCTGAAACAGTATATGCAGGACAGTGTTTATTGCTATGCTGGCCTAAACCACCAGCTTACTGTTTATAAAAGGAGTATGTTTTTCTCTTTAAGGCCGTGAAATAAAGGTAATAGTGATGAAGTTCTAGTTCAGAACACACTACGTGCCTGTACCACGAGTACACGCAAGAACTGTACTGGATTTCATGTGAAAGATACATGGTATCCATTAATTACATACATTCGTGAGTTTAGAGTATATTTTGATGCTTCCAACCGAGATTAATTAAGTTACCAGCTAGATGTCTATAACCATGATGTGACTATACCCAAATGAAATTCTTCAATTGTTGATCTGTTGATGTCGGGAATTTTGAGGAAGTAGCAATGAGCGCGTATTTCAAATGTAGCAAGAGAGAAGACCAAAAGGATCAACTCAGTAACAAGTTTGCGCAATATACTAAAATATGTACTACCATCCAAAAACCCTACATCAAACTAAATTTATTCAAGGAATTGTCACACTTTGGGGAACCCACAGACCACTTAAGTCTATACTCCAGTGTCTTGCCTAACGTGCAGTACATTCAACTTGTCTCGCGGCATTGCTGCTAGCAGATCGAGTATTACCTTGGCGCGCTGAATTTTCTCCAATACGAATACTCATAGAATTTTAGTCATGAATGAATAAATACATAGAAAACCAGACCTATGTAAGACCTATGAAATAATCTCACACCCATTCGCTATTCACTAATCATTTCAAAAAAAAACTCGCTCTTCTAGCTAGATGATTGAAGCCATGGCTGAGGGTCCCGAAAGGGCTTTACTTCAACCCAGATTCCGCATTGTAATAGTCTTGATCGTGGTAAATGGCATTTTGGATTCAAAAGTGCTGTAACTCAATAACTTCTTTTTGGTAAAGGTGTCTATTCATTGTGTTTGCAATCAACGATGTCAGAATGGGAGAACGACAAGTTACAGAAGTCTGTCTTAAAACACTCCACAGGTATTACTTCGATCTCCTTGAGCCATGGTCAAAGCAGAGACAACCACTTTGTCGAGGAGTTCTGTTGCACAGGAATATATTTCAAGGGTTCGACTGATTTCCTGGCTGTAAGGATAGTCTTCTTGGCGGCCTCAACTTTATCTAGAAACAAATTCTATTTGACTCGCATTTCCTTGTCGAGACTCATACTGACAACAGCAGGTTTCGTGCTGAGAGCTAGAAAGGCTAAGGCCATGGAAGAAAGAAGGAATAAGGTGTTGGATTGCATGGTGGATGATGTTTGAAAACGGTGGAGTTGGCTGACTTATATAGGCCAAGTCCCTAGGTTTATGAAACTTTTTGGATATTGAAATATTGCAAGACACTCGCCATTCTTTGCAATTCTTGATAATATGCGATTTATCTCAGAAGGTTGCATTGACAAGGAACAATCGCAGCACGGACTGTTGATGTGTGAGACAATATCGCAAGAGACTATGAAGAAACAAAATATTCAATGTGCAATTGACAATGGAGCTTTTTTTCCTCCTCAATCATGATTTCTATGATTCATTTCGATGCTCTGTGGTTTCAGAGGCTGTTGGAAATCAGTCGACGTATGGATGATGCGAGTCCCGGATGGCAGGCGTTTATAGTTGTGATTTTCTGGACATATAGCTATTGTTTCAGTCGCTCTTGCTCACTTCTTTTTTTGTTCTGCGCACGACTGGAAAAGTTTTTTTACGTGCTCAAAATTCTGCGAAACGTTTACTACATGAAGCACTAGTCAACGATGGTCCCTCGAGAAGATGTATCATAGATATCTCTATAGTCTATCTGGCCGTTGTCTAGTTGGCACCTGGCTGCTGTGCTTCTAGACCGCTTGAGCGTAAGCTTGTATCTAGCCAAGTAGGTAGTGCAATACCTTCGGTGGATTTGATAGACGGGGTTATTTCACATGTGCCAACGAGGAACGGAGCAGCAAGAGTACAGTACAGGGGCTAATCCATTCCATTCGACGAAGGAATGGACATGGTTTGAATGAATTACGTACTGTTCATCCGCGAGTGTGCACTACGCATATGATAATAGAGTCCCTGATCTTCCTGTTTGGATGAAATACTAGAGTCTTACCTTCCAGACTTTTGACCAAAAGGAAAGTATACACATGAACGGTTACATTGGTTTCGAATCAATCTACCAAGTGTTCAACTTCAGTATCGTACTTCGTGCGTTCAGTAGGCATACTTTACTTTTCAGTTTTTCTATCTGTAAATTATAGTAGAACATCCCGGTCTCACTATCCCTCAGGATCCGATTCGATGCTCATAAGTGCAACAAACTCTCTTCTTAAATGCAGATATGTTGGTGCTGATAAATTAGACAAAACAGGTCAAATTACTTGGTAATACCCACTCCCTCCTTTGTTCAATCTTAAACTGGTTGCATCCGAGTGTTGTAGGCCTACAACTGAATGCACGTTGTTTCCATCTCATGGCTATGCAGAGTCTTGCCCTGTGCGGTAGCATCTGGTATGCACTGCTATTTGGCATATTCAAAATTTGCACCTGAATCTCAACGAATACCTAGCATGTACGAAGTCAAGCTACTTCGTAGATAATGTTGTACACGTGCCACGATATACTTTGTGCAGGCATGTGAAAAGTTTTCAGCCACCTCACACCCCTTTCAGACTTCAGTCTTGTAACGTATAACTTACCCTACCTGTACAATAATGCATACTAAAACATATGCTAAAAGGATGTAGTATACAAGAACATTCATCTGGTCCCTCAGTATCGCTACTCGCAGATCGGAGTGTTACCTTGGCGCGCCGTATTTTCTCCGATACCAACACTTTTACACTTCTGGTCAAATTTACACATTTAAAATTCTTCATTCCCCATAAAATAACCCTCTCTCAAATCCTCCAGGATATTTGACGTCGACTGTTAGATTTTTAGGTGAGTACCTTGGTGCCCTCGCCGCCCGGGGAATGTATTTGGTGACCATTTCTAGTTCTTCTTCTTCAGAATACAATGCCTGTGCCATTGAAATCTCCATTTCCTCCATATCATACACAACATATGCATTTCGAAGAAAGTTGGTTCCCAAACGCGCTATTTTGAAGTGTGAAGTTCCGCTGGACAGTTTTACCCCCAAGTAACACTTGGCCCTTCGCTTGATCACCAATTCATCAACTGGAACCTTGATTTCATTTCCAGAAAAGTCATACACTATGTTGGTTGATTTGCTGTACGCGCAGTCAATCTCATACATTCCAGCTTCGTCCAAGTACTTTCCCAGCATCAATTTCGCCAAAGCCTCCATGACTTCTGCTGGCAAGTGTTGAACAGTTGCTCCTGAGTCTAAGATGGCACCAACAGGCTCATTCAAAATTGTCACTTTGTGAACACCGTCTTCCACGTATATTTTGTCGAGATTAATAGCTGGTATATCACGCCTATTGGAATCTTTATACAAACTCACAATCGGAACGGTTTGCAATCTGCATAAGTACTTTGCGTGGTCAATTGTCCCAAAATAAATTGTGCCCTCCTTCGATCTCAGTGTGTTTAAAAAAATGGAGTAGACCGCCTTTTGAATGAACCCTGACTTCTTAAGCAGCATTAGAAAGTTGGTAGAAACTTTTTTGTTACGTGATATCTTCCTAGTGTCCCCTTTAAACATAGGACCAAGGCCTAATCTTCCGGAGAAACACAGCGTACTATTCGCCACGCCAAAAGTGATTCTCACTTCTGCATCTGAAACTTTCACCATATCAGTTCCCCAAATGCCACCGACGTACGTGTCATCCAAATAGTCAGCGTAAAAGCCTGGATCATTCTTCCTTCTGGAAAATGTGCTAGAACTGCCTGGGCTAAAATACCCTAACATTTGGCAAGAATTCATTTCAAAAGTACGCCCTGAAGAGGTTTGCAGTGGTATGTTAGTACTACAGGATCGGCATTCACATAAGAGATCTCTGCCCATGATCCATGATTTAGCCGAGCCAGTATCAATCATAACCATATTTTCTTCATTTTTGGAGCCAACCATGATTGTCAGCATATAGGAGGTTATCTTTTGCTGAATTTCGAGCAACATGTCGGATTCATTTGCGTTGTGCGAAGGAGCATTTTCAAAGTAGTTTCCATGTATGACTTGGATTTTCATTATCAAGCCCTTTTCAGGTATTGAAGGTGTATTAGTAGCCAAGACAAATGCCACGTAGATGGCACAAACCAAGAACGTTCTTAAAAACATTGAAGTGCTAATAAGTTTGTGGCGATACATTTATATACCTGAATTTAGGGTTATTGTTTAAAAAATTCACTTTTTCAAACAAGTATGACTTGATGTATTACAATCATTCATGTATAGCCTGAGTTCTCAATGCGCCTAAATTATGTGTCATGCGCAGATTGCATTGCTGTCTCATAGTTAAGTCCGATTCAAGGAGCGATTGCCAATCTTACTCAAAAAAAAATAAACCAGAATTTTCTGTATATCCAAAATTTATAGATTAACAATCTGGTTTAATTTCTGCAGACCTGAATTTACATATAAATACTGTGCGCCTGTACTGAATGGTGTGGAAGAGCTTGTCTGAGTATTCGTAATTTGCGCTAATATTATTTGCACTAATAAAATTTGCGCGTCTAGAGTGCATGACCATGCACTTGAAGCCTTTCATATTATTTAGTCAAAAAATCGTGGACTATACACTAGGACCAAGTCATGTTTCTAAAAATTTAGGGGTTTTGGACTATTTCTCTGGAGAATAATTTTCTTGCTCTTTGTAGACACGAATTATGTCTGCAACTACTTTTAATTTGGCAGTACTGATGTTTTGTTAGATTCTTTGGATAACATTTGATACTAAATACTCAAGACTATTCGTTGATGTTCCTCCAACGAGGAATCTTGGGTTATTATATAGCCCGAGAGGGCCAGTTATGAGTGCTGGCTGCTTCAAGCCATGGTTGCTAAATCGGCCCGAGTCGGCCAATTGTGGCTGAAGCTAAGGATATCACGTGATATGTCGCACTTGACAGGGTCTTTCGTGACCCCTTCTAACCGCACAGCGTACCTCTAATTTGGACCAGTGAGTAGTGCGATACCCATGGTGGATATTTTTTGAGTGAAAATACTTAACCAATCAACCGTATACATTCATAGGTTACACTTGGTCAATGCTGAATTAGTGCTTAATAAAGATTTCCTGATAAATTGAAAAGTTCATTTACACTTCTCACGTTGTAAGGGGCTTCTCGTAGCAGGATTATACTTTTAGGAGGTAAATTGAATAGTCTCTGGAGCCCAAAACGCCTCTTTTTACACCTGCAATAGAAAAGTCATCACCAGTGAACCCAATTAGCGAGCAATCTGAGAGTACTTTCGTAAAAATGTAACCTACTGGATCACTTACTAGAGAGTTTGTAGAGAATAGCGGATGTCATGGAAATGTTTAAAACGTTCTTGCCCCGTCTTACGCAAACTTTTTTTCGCGTTAAAAAAGCTGGAAGCCGCATGTTCACTTATACCAGAGGCTCTATGACCTGACTGCCCATAGAAGATAATGAACTGCCACTCACCAACACTTGCACCTTTGAATCAGTCACTACAAGTGGAACAATCTGCAGCATCATTCCAAGGACTACTTGCAAGTGTCACAGCCAGAACTAGGCGAGTAATATCCCGCAAATTCTACTAAAACCCGTACATCACAAACTGAGTAATAATGCTGCTAACTGCAATGATGAAGGGAATCTTGCAAATAAAAGTCTTGATTAAACAATAAGAAAAATACTAGACCATCTACAACCGTGTCGCCTGAAGTCAAATGATTGAGTCTACACCATTACGCATACACTTGAGCCTGTGCATACATAGTAGTCTGACCCGCACTACCCCCGGTCCAAATTTTAACTACGCTGCACGGTTAGAAGAGGGATCACGAAAAACCATCTCTATGGCGATATATTATGTGCTGTTCTTATCTATAGCTATTATCTTTATCTACGACATGTCTATGCCATCATTGGCTGACGCATGCCGAGAACCGCCAATTTAGGCAACTGGGGCTCGAGCGCAGCCAGAAGGACATACCAGAATCTTTTGGACTATAAGATAACCCTAGATTCCACGCCTGAATAATCATCAACGAATAGTTAAAAGAATAGAGTATTGAACGTTATCCAAAGAATCTAACACAAAGATAGACCGAAGTCAATGATTGATTCAAAGAGCCTATCAAAAAGTTTTCTCTTGATGGATCATCAATAAATAAAGTGCACATAGAGTACTAATAGCACCGAAAAATCAAATGGATAGTAAAATATTATCCTCATGAAAATTATCAAAATACGAATAAAAAGGAAACAACACATCTAGCTCTTTTTTTTTGGGTGACACTTGCGCGTCGTGAGACTCCGGGTGTGCGTCGAGAGGTTGAAGGTAAATATCGATCAGCGTACAATTCAGTAAACTGTATTCCCAGCTCACAATTTTGTTTTTATAGCGCTCTCCGCACTTTTGAAAATTATAACCGAGAATCTTTCCCTCTTCATCATAGGTGAAGCTCGCCTTCATGAACTTAGGACCAATAACAAGATAATTGTAGTACAATCCCACGAACCGCGATCTTTCTGCTTCTGTTGTCTTGATGTGTCTCTTTCGTTTTAAAAACTTGATTGGGTAACCAGTCAAAAATTTAGTATGGAGGTAAGCCAATCCGGCAGTGTTTTCGGAGTATAGCTGTATCCAGCTGTTGCCTATTTTTGCGAATAGCACCAATGGGGTGGAGGCTATGCACGTAGTAAAGGCACATAGTGCGGCAAGGATCAAATAAATAGCTATCATCAATTTTAAATTGCTGTTGAAGAACCTTCCACCTGTTATATAGGTTGCATAAGGCAAGACCAAATTTTGAAGTAGTCACGCATTGAAGACTTCACGCATTGAAGACTTCCTGCATATCTGGCGCCAAGACATCTTTAACAGGATGCTTCTCCTGCAGGTACCTGGTGAATTTTGGGAGATTTTTTCAGCCAAGAGGGGAGATGGAATTACTTTAAAATTCCTCATTAGAGTATATTTCACTAGATCTATTTTTCATCTCGCCAGATCTATTTTTCATCTAATGAGATCTATATTTCAACGATCCAGATCTGTTTCCGCAAACCAGATCTTTGCTTTCATCGAGCCACAGTTCAGGATTCATGTATTCTCCGTCATCTTGTTTTATGCAGTGCTACGCCTGGTCACGCCTTAGTCAGTAATAGCTACATAATGAACTTTTGTCATGGGACGTGACCTATTAACGCCACTTTACAAAGTCTTGCTCTCTGAAGAGAGATTCTTTCCCGAGTAAAGCTTCTATGGCGAGTCAAACAGCTATTTTCAGGACTATTAAGAGTAGCCTTTAGATTAAAGTTTACTTCACCTAGAGCTTCTGAAGTTAAGTATCATACAGTTTATTGGTTACTTAGTGTTTATATTTTTCAATAACTCGGTGGAATTATTTCTTCTTCATTGTGTTTTATTAAATGTGGTGTGTGTAGCACTTGGTGGTTAACTCGCTATTCAGGTAAGGTTCGCGCATTTACATGTAGATACCGTGGTCATTACAAATTATAATTATTGAAGATTCGTTTTAAAATCGAAATCACCTCCAATGGAGATAAACTCTAAAATTTAAAGTTTCTCAATACACGAACCTTCGCCTCAATGACTCAAATATAGCTTTCATCAATATTAGTGGTGCATTTGTAAGAGTACTACTTGACCAGTATTTTCGGTGTATGCACGCACCGCACACACCGTCGCCGAAGTCACGTGATGCTCATGAAAAGTAAACACACTTTCTAACAAAGAGAACTGGGGTGATCGAATCCATACATGGCTCTTCAGGTAGTCACATATTATTGTTTCTCATATTAAAATTAGGAGTGCTATTAAATTTAGCCAAGCCAAGTTGCCAATTAGAGAGTTTTCCATACTTTTCTTAGTGGCAATGCACATCTTGGGACACGGCACCTTGAGATTGATCGAAATTTATAGTCTGAATTATCATCATATAAAGAATAAACAGCTCTTCAAAAAAAAACTTACTTCTCTCATCACTTCCCAACAATAAATACTACCGATTCTTGCGGATATGTGAAAAAGTGATTGATCCTAAGACTGAGCTTAACAAGAAGTCATACATATATAGTGAGGTCCCTGTCAATTTTTACCAACCTTATGGAGAAGCTGGCTAATAAAGTCTTCTCAAGAAGTCAAAATAGCTTGGCGTAAGGTCAATTCTAAGAGGTAAATTGGATTAACACTCTATGAACAGTCCATACCATGGAGAATAGAAACAAAAGACAGTATGAGTCAGAAAAGTATTACCTATAGCTGACATTCTAGTACTTTAAGATGATTAATTCATGATTGGCAAGGGTCAGTCTATGATTTGAGTAGTCTAGTCTCGGCCAAGTACCTTGGTTTCGAGGGCAGGAACTACTACTAGTATGGTAATCCTATTTCTTCTACGGCTAGCGAAATCTACACTTTAGTATACGTAGTCACAAATAGAACTATGGATCCAGTCAACAAGATCATCATTCATTGATTTCTTTAATAAGCGCACCCTGATTGTTGAAAATATTTTAGTAGTTCTAAAGCCACCGTCTTGTAGACAGGCGCGCAGTTAATGTTAACAACGATGTAAATTTGCAGCCATCTGACGCGCAACACTCTGGCTAGTTGAAAGAATAGGTCTGAATTTTCGCACTTTACGCACCTCGGTTATCAAACTGGCCTTTGACCTCCAGCTGAATTACCATGAAGCTATATGCACACACCTACCACATTTTTGGTAGACACAAGTGAAGGATTTCTTTAGTAAGCAACCTAATTTATCTGATAGAGAAGAATACCCAGATATCTGCTACCAGTCCCACCAGAAGTGCCTCGCGTGTAGATATAGGAGATGCTGACACACAAGAAAGCATCTCGTAAAGTTTGCACTAACAATGCAGTATTCATTTACCTTAAGATACTATAAGATCTAAACCAGTCAGCCGTGCATCTTTGGATTGCACATTTTTGTTGTTCTACAGCGCACCGAGGTATTGAAGTCGCACACCGACATGAAAGTTCCCTTGAAGAAACTATCCTGAAATGAATGCAAAAGGAATACGTAAAAGATGTGACAAAATGAATACGTGAAAGACGTGACGAAAGGTTACAAACTGAAACAGTCTATTAAAAAGGTCATATTTTACCTATTATTCCAGGTCTAGTTCCGCTCATTTAGTTATTTACTTAGTGCTACTCACCAATATCCAGAAACGTCGTCCTCTAAATAACAAATAGACTCTAGTTTATGCTGCTCAAATTTATGGAGACCCCATCCACAGTCAAGAATTATCTCCAGTGCAGGAACGCTTGGACTCTGGTGTTTAGACTGCAATTGGCTAAGGTCTGACCCTTTATTTTTAGCTTTATCATCATAGCATCATATCCTTGGAGCACAATTTCGTGGGTCACACCTACAGGTGTCAGCAAGTACCTAGAACGTGCTGATTCAATGTACATATTTTATGTATTTATTGGGCCAGTGACATTCTGTGGTCAAGTTTCAGGTTAGTAACACGTATATAACCAACTCTCACTATCTCATGAAATTGTACGGTATAACTTAGCTGTCCCAGTATAATAAATACTACAGAAAAGGTGAAATATTGAAATAATGCACCGATTTGGAAATACTCCCTGAGATCTATACAGTAGTGCTAGCTCCTTTAAACTTCCTCACACATCATTTGTACTATTAAGTAGCGCAAGTATCCACAGAACTGTTTCTACTCTGTATGATAGTCATTTCTTACGTCTAGTACTAGTAAAATTGAAGAGTACTTAGGCACTATTTCAACAGGATTGAATGTATATGATTCATTGGTGTATTTTCAATCGACTTTGCCGATCTTCTAGATCTGCTATTATACCAGTCAATTTCCTCGAGAAAAATCTGAAATTATTGTCTAGTCAGAAAATTTTGCCATCGGCATCCATGACTTTTTGAAAAAAAGTCACTCAATCGGTAATATCAATACAGTTCATCAAATATTCTTAAGCTCATTCTTTCGAACATCAGTACCTCCAAACGTATTAATCTGCCTATGCGCGTTGCATGATTTAGGTTTACTTCACATACATCCATTCTTCCCTTTCGTCATTTCTCATCACACCAGCTGAAATTACAACTGAAGTTAGTCATATCACTTTTTACAACATAAAAATCTTGAATCAAGTTAAAAATGAGTGACAAAAACAATCTAGAAAAATCATAGTTAAAACCAACGACCAGGCTCGCTGAGTGCCAAAGCCCACGATACATAAACGCGCCAACATGAGAGGTCACAATCTCCGACAATGTTCAAATAAGATCCAGCACATATACGTAAAGGTCACAATCAGTTATCACATCGAAATAGGCTTCATCAATACAAATACCCCTTTGGTGTATACAGAAAGTTTTCAGGGAGCCCGGTCGTTCGGTTATAAGCCAATAAGTGTAACTGAACTGCATAACACAAACTATTTTCTAAATATTTAGTAGTAATCCTGCGTCTGTTGGTTTTTGAATCCATACATGAGTAAAAATTTCGCTTCAGCAATCTCCTGAATCTTCCTAAACGTAAGTTTGGGTCTCCAGAAACACGATCGAAACCAAATGTATGATTTTTGAACACCGCATAACCCGACATTGTACCTGCGTCTTCTGTGATTGCGTAGTTCTGTTGAGAATAAAACTCGAGAGGTTTGACTGTCCGGTCTCCATGGCTGAAAGGAACTAAATCCTCATCAATTGGCTCCACAGTATCTGCATAGAGAGGTTGCAAGCCATTTATATCTTCTATGAAGAAAACATATGGAATTCTTTCCACTGGTTTTCTTTGAGTATACAGACCTTCCACAGGAGCATTACTTGTTTTATTGTATGGCAAAAGGTAAACCTCAGCATAGAGACATTCTGGATATTTCTTTACAGTTTCAATTTTATGCACTCCATTATTAACTTCACATGAATAAAAGAAACTATTTTTTAGTCTCATTTGTCCATCCAATTTCAAAAGGGCTGAACATTGATTGTCTTGAAAGAAAACACCCCGAAAGTAGTCAATTAGAAGACACCCAGCAATGAATGTGTTGCCTTTTATAGTATGCTTATGTTCAAAGAAAAATTCGCTTGGTGTGTCTAATAGGTCTTCCCAAATCAAATTTTTCTGAGAATTCAAAGTGTCTTCAATGCGAAGCGGCTTCAAACCAATCCCCAAATTTGCGAAGAAAGCATATGGAATGTCAGAAGCTGCCCACGCAGTGGCAGCCACAAGATATGTAAAGTGAATTGGTTTCATAAGTGTTTTTAGTTACTCCTGAAGAATGGATATATGGTCCGTTATATATGATGCTAAGAATTGTTTCTGCATACACCAAACTATTGTTGGCAAGGAAGCGTGCCTTCAATGAATAAAAATAGATTCTGTATGTATATATACTTCCTACATAGTTGGTATTCAATAGTATATATAGAAACTTTAGCCCACTGGATTAACGTTGCTCACAATTGTCAGTATTGGCTTCCCCCTCCTCACTCTTCTTCCGTATTCAAAGCTGGAAAATCCGCTTAAGGATACCTTTCTGGAATTAATTATTGGAACAATGGACTACCATACATTGCATAATTGTAAATGTGACCTGTAAAAGTGAGGAAATTCATAGACTTTTTGCACTATGATAGCCTAGTACATTTGGTAGAGCATATGCTACTTATCTAAGAAAGTAGTCGATATCAAATAGAAGGTTAGTAGTACTGAATAGATTATCTGGCCGTCTTGTCATCCTTCAACACCAGTATTGATTGCTGGTATTGATGGGAGATCTAATAAATGGCTTAGGCATTATCTGGGCGTTTAAACTGCGACTTTGTAGACAGGAAAATGAGTGGTCACACCAAACAAAATGCTCCCTTTGAAAAGTAAGGTTTATGCTATTGCATGCTGTATTGAACACAATTCTCTTCAAAACCTAGTCTTGATGTGAAGTTCTTTAAAAGTACTACACTTCAGGTTGGGGTCCTTTTAGTTTCTGGAAAATCTCCCAATCAAGTGCTTGAGACCATTTGAGGGAACTGTGGAAAACGTCCAAGTTTCAAATACTGTGAAAAATTTCATTCGTATTGTGTCTTGAAGATAGAGTGAAAAAAGGTGCGCGGAAATCACCTCCAATTATTACCTGTGACCATTCACGTGACCAATATCACGTGATATTATCATAATGGAGGAAAGAATGGAAAACGACAACTCTAGCACGCTATGAACACTAACGCTGTGGATCATTGAGATATTGATGGTGATGCAGACGAACTTATCTACAGTTACAGTGCCGAGAAGTGTTGCTGCATGCGTTGCCGGGTCTCACTATCTCGCAACACATACATTCGACCTCTGCTTCACAATAAATTGATATACAGGGGAATGTAAGTTGTATCCTAGAAAACCAAGGTCCTTAAACTGTTGAAACCCAAACTCTAAGGTTGCGCGATTTATGCACCTGGGCTATCCAGCTGTTTACGACTGAGCCTTTGTTGACACGTGTGTTCATCGTGCGTTAACTCGGTCACCAATAAGAAAGGATGTATGACGACATTCCTGCATATTGGGACTACGCATCCGTTGACGAGAGCGCATTCATTCCTAGACCAGGATGCGCTCCGAATATAAAAGGGAGAACGGGGATCCATGTTTCGCAGAGTTCAGGAGCTCTCCCGTATAGGTAAGTAACTGTCTACAACAAACCTAAGTCTGAAACTCAACAGCCTTTGGCTTCCTGATAGAGCCATCTCTATGGCTATATGCACGCACCTGCCATTTCTATGGCAAATAGGGTGAAGCTTCTCTCCAATATATAAGGAGGGGCCGCTGCCCACTTTTATAAAAGTTAATCACGTTTATCTAACTGGGATGACATATCAATGTCTCCCACAACCAGATCCACCAGAAGTGCCTCTAGAGTAGCTATCTAAGATGCTGATACATCTAAGAAGTAGTATCCCTACCTTAACACTAACAAGGAGGTATTCGCCTACCTTGATGAGACTGTAAGATTCAGTACCTTGGTCAGCCTATGGCTTACCGGAGGTACGGATATTTGACGCGGACACGGAAGTATCCCCTTAACATATGAGATGCACTGATGTCGTGCACGTTCAACAGATACTAGCTCGCCATTTGGTGTACGGATGTCTCACGTGTTCAATAGGAGTTTCATCCACCTCACACCTCATTTCATACTTTGGTATTGTGAGGTATAATTTACAGGTCGTTATAAACTAATATATACAACATAGGTTTAAAATTTCAGATACACTTAAATTAAAGAAAAGACCAATTCTAATGTCAATCATTACCAAATGGAGGGGTTATACTAGATAAATACCTGAATAACTTATTCAGAGCCATAGACGAATTTGTCTCCCTGGTATCCGCCTGTTGCTCGAATTGATGTTCAATAGGGAGTCCACTTGTTTTGTTATAACTCAAAAGATAGATATCTATTCCCTTGCATTGGGCATTAGGAATTTTAGGGCTCACAATCAAGTCGTTAAACTTGCAAAGTTGCTTGCACCTATAGAAATGGTGATTTTGAATTCTTTTTTGAGTATCAAATTTGAATTTCTTCTGTATATCTGAAACTCCATACCCAAAAAAGGATCCGTGAAAACCCGCATACATTCGAGTAGAATTCAGATCAGTATATGCGACACCGTTTTTTAACGTGAACTCAACAGGGGCGCTTTCCAGCTCTGACAGAGAAAAATAAGTATTGGAATCATTTTCTTCAGGAGGTCGGATAGAAAGTGGTACCCAACCTTTTCGCACTTTCCTGAAAAAGACATAGGGGAAGTCTGGATACAGAGATGTAAACATGAGTTGGTTTTCGAGATCCTCAGACACAAGGTCTATATGAATATCAGGCACAGGCTCTTCAGGCACAGGTTCTTCAGGTACAATTTCTTTAGGTGCAGACTCTTCAGGTACAACTTCATCAGGTACAACTTCATCAGGTACAGCTTTTTCCGGTACAGCTTCTTCTGGTACAGACTCGTCAGGTACAACTTCATCAGGTACAGCTTCTTCTGGTACAGCTTTTTCCGGTACAGACTCGTCAGGTACAACTTCATCAGGTACAGCTTCTTCTGGTACAGCTTTTTCTGGTACAGCTTTTTCCGGTACAGCTTCTTCTGGTACAGACTCGTCAGGTACAGCTTCTTCCGGTACAGCTTTTTCCGGTACAATTTCTTTAGGTGCAGACTCTTCAGGTACAACTTCATCAGGTACAGCTTCTTCCGGTACAGCTTCTTCCGGTACAGCTTCTTCCGGTACAGCTTTTTCCGGTACAGCTTTTTCCGGTACAGCTTTTTCCGGTACAGCTTCTTCTGGTACAGACTCGTCAGGTACAACTTCATCAGGTACAGACTCGTCAGGTACAACTTCATCAGGTACAACTTCATCAGGTACAACTTCTTCTGGCACAGCTTCTTCTGGTACAGCTTTTTCCGGTACAGCTTTTTCCGGTACAGCTTCTTCGGGTACAACTTCATCAGGTATAGTCTCTTCAGGTACAGACTCTTCAGGTACAGACTCTTCAGGTACAGACTCTTCAGGCACAGACTCTTCAGGCACAGACTCTTTAGGCACAGAAACTTCAGGTACAACTTTTTCAGGCACAGACTCTTCAGGCACAGACTCCTCAGGAATAGGTTCTTCAAGACCAGGCAAAATCATTTCAGCCAGAGGATCTTCATAAATACCAGGGATAAACACCTTAGCAATACGACCACTGCCGGATTCAATCGCAGGTTTCTCATGCATATCCGCGATAGATACATTAGTCCGATTAGCACTTACTACGGCCGTCATGGGTATTGTATCATTTTCCGGCACATACAGACCTTCCATAGGTCTCCCACTTGATCTGTTGTACAGCAAGAGATACACGTCAACCTTGAAACATGTGCGCATACGTTTGGTGTATCGAATGACATTGCGTTCAGTAGACTTTCTATCTTTCGGGCATGAATAGAAATCCTTACCAATCATCTTCATTCTCTTATCTAAATTGAGTGGGGTTTGAGGGGTCAAACTATCGAAATCTAAATTGAGATGATCAGTATCCACGAATCCCTTGACAGTTGTGTTTTGAGTATAAGCGATTCCATTTTTGAAACTTAACTCAACAGGAGTGGCCCACGATTCTTGATAGAAAAACACACCGTTCTCTCTGTTTAACCATAGATCAACTTCTGTAAAGTATGAGAGCGGCTTCAAGGTGTTATTGACTGTGACGAAAAAGACATACGGGGAGTTGATAGCTAGTGATGAATTCGTCGGTACAGTCTTATTTTTTGGCCTGTACAGACCTTCCATAGGGCGGCGATTTGTTCGGTTATAAGGTAAGAGGTAAATCTCAACCTCATAGCAATCATTTGCTATAGATGGATTGAGAAGAATCGTGCGGTCGACAGTTCTGGAGTCGTTGCACGAAAATGATCGCTGTCTCAGAAATTTCATATTAGAATCCAAATGTAACGTCCGCTCCATAGACCCACGGCCAAAACCAAAGTATCGGTTTTGCGTCCAAATTTCTCGCGTTGCCGTGCCCAAGTATCCCGACATGGTACCTGCAGATTCCGTGATTGCATAATCTTCTTGAAAAAAGAATTCTAAAGGCTCGGCTGCCGGATTTCCATGATTGAAGGGAACGAACCAGAAGGTAATTGGGTCCAAAGTCTCTGAGTAAAGCGGCTCCAAGTCATGCTTTCCTTCTATAAACAAAACATATGGAACTCTCTCTACTTCTTTCTCTGGCGTATACAGACCGTTGATAGGAGCTTTGGTTGTTCTGTTATATGGCAAGAAATATATCTCCACCATAAAGCAAGTTGAATCGTACCTGTGCGAATAAACTATCTTCAAGTGACTAAACGGATGCGAACACCAGAAGAAGAAAGAATTTCTAAGACTTTTTCGAGTATCCAAAATTAAGTGATTTCCCTCGCTTGTTGGATCAAGATGAAAGTCATCATAAATGGTAGCAGTAATATTCCCAGGGTTGGATTCATTGCTAGAGAGAGCACGGCCATCTTTATAGTAAAACTCGGATGAATTGGCCAGTGGATCGTCCCAGATCATGTGTTGTCGGGAAATATTATGACCTTCACTATGAAGCGGCTTCAAGGTGCCATTGACTTTGGCAAAGAAGACATATGTTTGGACGGGGTCAGTCCACGCGGTAGCAGTTACAAGAAATGCAAGGAGCAATTGAATCATCATAGTGATTGCCCATATCTCGAAAGAAAAGAGCACATGGCGACTTATAAACGACAACCAGGGTCATTCTTATCGTGTGTAGTGTGACATTGTTTTCGGAACGGTATCTAAGACAATGTCTTTTGCATGCAGGCGTCTTGCACAATACAACCAGTTGAGATCACGACTGTCAACACTGACCAAAGGGGTCTGTTTTCAAGACTCAATCACTAAAACTAACTTCCTTTGCAGGCGTCATTCGTCCTGACTATTAATCATGACTTTGTTTCTCATAGGAGTATGAATTCAGAAATTTAGGGTCACACTCGGTGAATGCCGTAAAGCTGCCAAAATGATACGCATCCATTACTTATTATGAGCAACTGATCATGTTAACGCGTGGATAAGAACTAGGGAAGTAGTCACGTGCATGTGCTAACTAGCGATGATATGCAGAACGACGGATGAGTCGCCCGGCGGCGTGAGAAAAGATTCTCAGCCACCCATAGAGAAGTAGTTCTTCCGCAAGGTCAAGTGATAGGGTGGACTGGACCCAAGCTACCATGAATAAATATATGTCTGAAAACTAACAGATCAGCATATTGATAATGCACCGCCTAGCTGATTCCAATATCGAATTAGGCGAACAATGATAAATTGGTAGATCATACGTCTTTGAACAGGCTGAGGGGTATCTCATTAGTTTTTAACGAGTACCTAGCATATACGGAGTCACAAATTGTCGTTAATGTGCTATATGCAAAATATGGGTATACTGTGTGCAGGTTATGGGCAGGTGAAGAGTTCTCACTCGCTACACACCTCATTTCCGACTTCGGTCTTGTAACATACATCTTAACAGTCTCTATATAATAAAATACACTGTTTTATGTATCGAAGAAAGGGGTGATTTGTGTGTTTTAAATAGTCATCATTACTTCATGATACCAGAAGTCTTGGGAAATGTGATTCACTAATGGAGATCTGTTGCTTCTGGTAGTTCCCCGATGACAATGTCCTCGATAGAATTAACGATGTATTATAGGTAATATTATACTATCTTTGAATCTCTAGAACTTAATTATGAGTACTTACTACCCTTTTTAGGGAGCAAGAGCTACCTAAGTATGATAGGTGAATGGTGGTTGTCTGGTCAATATCATAGCTGACTACATAGCGTAGACCCTAATTGGATTCCCCCTAGTGATAAACCAGAATGATGCACTTTCGTAACTTAGGTATGCCATGGGTGCTAGTAGACAACCTCTGTCTATTTTCTTTATAGGACTGTTTACATTTGCATAGATTTGAAGAATATGAACATATACTACACCAAATGGATGACAAAAACTCAGAATCACTTCCAATACAAAAAACTCTATAATAATATTAACATTTCTTTACCCTCATCATACTGCATTCCCTTTTGCCCCTACATAGAGGTACGATTTGGATGGACTTGGTGTAGAATTAGCATATACAAGACTTCAATATACTCAAAGTGGTGTCTAGATAACTACAAAGCTTTGCCAACTTATTCTTTCAACATGTTTAGAAAGGCTGAATTTCAATTTAGAGAGATTTTCCAAGCAATCCCCAAGAATGTTTGTCACGATCATGACTTTCTACACAGCTAACTCGTGAACCTCATTTCTACACTTCTTCTCAGTTCATGAAGCAAGTTTTAATGCATGTTATGGATATTTATTTCCAGATTTTAGCTACTTCTTGTTTTCACATTTGGCAATAGCAAGGGTTCAATTGATATTCGTGCAGAAAAGAACAATATCCAGTCATTGACGTTACTGAACCAAAGTTTCGTAGTTTTCCAAACTACATGATGATATCACACCAAATGTAACAGCCGCAGTCGTTTACTTGAATGTACAGACAACTTAGGAGAAGAACAAACATTGATTAATTCATAAACAAGCTTATGAAAAAGTAGACAAAAACCTAATTCTTCCAATATCCACCTTTGGCATATAACGACGTTTTACAGGGAGCTCACATATTCTGTTAGAAGGCTTGCCAGCTTTCTTTCACCCATAAAAATGTCTGTGTCTAACCTTCAGTTTAACATCAACTTCAAATGCGACACTTTCTTTAGGCACTCCAAAGCCTATGAACATACCTGAAACTCCCACATACATTTGCTTGGAAGTATTGTAGGCGTATCCGATACCGTTTTTAAAGTTTAACGTGACAAGAGCACCCTTCAGCTTTGATGCAATACACAAAACTTTCGAAGGTGCTCTTTTAGTGTCCGTGACCAAAACGAGCACCCAGGATGTTTTGTAATTTCTGAAAAAGTCATTAGGAAAATTTAGAAACTGAGATGAGAGCACCTGCTTGCCTTTTTAAACTGCATGATTCTTTGCAAAGGCATAGGCTTTCATAAACGTCAGATATAGTCCGGGCAACCTTATGGCCACCATCTGCATCAATCTCAGGTATTTATTTCTTTCATAGCACATACAGACCCTCCATAGGGCCTCCACTTGATCTGTTGTAAGGCAAAAGATAGACAGCCAATTCTTTGCATTGAGCACGCCGACATTTGGGGCTCACAATTACATCTCTAAACATGCGAAATTTCTTGCACTTAAAAAGAGGCGTATTTCGAATTTTCATATCATCTTCAAATTCAAATCTATGCTCCTGATCCAAAGTTCCAAATCCTAAAACCCAACCGTAAACACCCACATACCTTCGTGTGTTATTGAAGTCATTGTACACTGAACCGTTTTTCAAGGTGAACTCAAAAGGGGTATCATCCAGCTTTGATATTGAAAATATCACAGTTTTACCATTGTTGTCAGCATATTTGGCAGTAAGTGGCAATAAAGTGCTTTTATCCTTTCTGAAAAAGACATAAGGAAACTCTGGATACTTAGATATTATTTCGGGCTGGCCATGGTGATCTTCAGGTATGTCCACCTTAGCAGGTTGTTTAATGACGGGTTCTTTCACAGTTATCAAATTATCCCCTAAAACGGGCAAGCCTTCCACAGGGCGTTTGCTGGTTTCGTTATAAGGCAAGAGGTAGATTTCGACCTTAGAGCATGTGTCCTTCGAACGGAAGTCAAAAGTAATATCGCGCGCAGTAGAGCTTGTATTCTCGGCGCACGAATAGAACAGATGATCTTTTATCTTCATTTTATCATCAAAATCAAACTGAGTCTGCCTAGTTGATCCACCAAAAACAAGATTACCCTCAAAAATCCCCACGAACCCCGGAAGAGAGGTATTTTTATTATAGGCAATATTGTTCTTCAAGCTAAACATAACTGGATCGGTAAAATCCTGGTTTTGGCCCAAGATACCGTAATTGTAACCTGTCTGTTTGTTGTTTTCTATACGATATTGTAGAGGCTCCAAGGTCCGATTGAATTTCATATAGAAAATGTGCGGAAAGTTGACAGATAGAAAGGGGGTTGTCTTTCGCGCATCCTGATCTGGTCTATACAGACCTTCAACAGGGCGCTTACTTGTCCTGTTATAGGGCAAAAGGTACATATCTACCTCAAGACATTTCTTTCTTTTAGTTGGGTCAAGAACAATAATGCGATCAGAAGCTTTCGGATTTTTGCACGAAAAGAAACGCAGGTTCAGCAACATATTTTCCATATTCAAACCTAACTTCGTCAGTCCGTGTTGAAAACCGATACCAAAATGGTTACCCAGAAATCCTACGTAATCCGAAATACTGCCTCCATATTCATTGACGCCGTAATCCGAAATTATGCCTTCATATTCGGTGATGGCGTAATCCTCTTGAAGAAACACCTCGAGTGGTCTGACGCCTGGGTTTCCATAGCTGAAGGGAACTGCACCCCAATGAGCAGATCTCGAAATCTTTGAGTATAGTGGTATCAAACCGCTTTCATCGTGTATGAAGAACACATGTGGAATTCTCTCAATATTTCTCTCAGGCACATACAGGCCTTTAACGGGGGCGTTAGTTGCTTTATCATATGGTAATAAGTACACCTCCACATGAATACATTGGTGAAACTTCTTTAACAGATGAATCGAATGAAAATTTTTATTCCACTTGCACGAATAGAAAAACGAATTTTTGAGTCTCCGATGCTTATTGGTTTCTAAAAAAGACCCCTTGTTCCCACTCTCAATATAAAAGCCATCCAAGATATTCGCTACAATGCTTCCGGAATTAGTTGGGCTACTTGTGTGAGCTCGGCCATCGCTATATTCAAATTCGGTTGGGTTGACCGACGAGTCTCCCCAGATCATGAATTGTCTGTAAGCTTTAGTATTGTGAGCGAAAAGCGGCTTCAATCCACCACTGGTTTTGGCATAGAAGACATAGGTGGTGATGGATTCTGCACACATAGAGGAGGCCACAAGAGACGCGAGGATCAAATTACTGATTTTCATAGATATTTTTGATGCTTTCATAGAGAGGCGTACATAGCTTCTTATATAGAACTGGTATGGTCATTCTTCCAATGACCAGGATGTAGGTGTGAAGCATTGTGTGGAAAATAATATCTACAACAATGCTATGTAGGATGCACACTTTCTGCAGACGAATATTATGTTGGGATCACGAATTCCACCACATCTACCACATCTATAATCCAATACTAGAGACAGACTATCACATCAAATTTCAATCAAGATTCTATCAACTTCTTTCGCAGTTCATTTATCAAGTTTACATTTCCTCTTGAAAGTTAGTCATCGTGAGGTTAGGTATTACTTCATAATCTCGGGAAGGGTGTAAGTTACGGACGAAACTTAATTGATAAAGCCACAGTCAGTAGTATTGAGCGTAATTTTCACTCTTTATGAAAATTGGGTGCAGGGTTACATCGTTATATGCCTTTCGTGTCATACGAGGGTATTTTATCAGGTCAAGAGAGAATAAGATGACTTAATTCATAATTTAGAATCCAGGCCAAATCTATATAACCAGACCTTTACGTCCTTAGAGAACTGTTGTTGAGAATATTCCACCATATCAGCGTTTTAAAAATTTCCATCAATAGTACATTTGTGAAGAGGTAGTGAATTTGTTAATATCTTTTAAGCTCAATACGCACCTCGTTTAGGGATCAAGTGTTACTTAAATATGGTGGCCATTGATTGATCCGGGTATTCTCATGCTTGACCGTGTATCTTAGACTGCAATATTCTTACGAGCTAGATACTGCTCGTGAGACGTTTATTTATAGTTCATTTAGTAACTTTGTGGCTGCTTCAAACCTCAAAATGTCTCCAGTGGAGAATCGAGCGGTCTAGTGGAACACTAGCTTTTCCATACCCCACTTTAATGCGATACAAACTCTAATAACAAGAAGTAGTGTATTTTATAATATCCCTGCCTAGTCACGGCATTTGTAATTAGTCCTTACGGCGTTTCGGTCTGATCCATTATGCGGGGCTTCACTCATTGCAGGTCCAAAATGGAGGGTCCAGCTTACCACTTAATGAGTCTATGTGAGTTAACAAGGACACCTTCTGGTTATGGCAGGCAGTCCTAATTAAATATTTGAATTCATTTGCCGTTTCAAAAGATTGATTGTTTGGATCATCCAAGATTGTATTTTTGGATATTTCCTCTTTTTTATTTCAGTTGAAATTAGCTGAGATGTGCGAAAGCGTCAACACCTACTTTCGCTAAAGAGGATGCCAAAAATTAGATTCTTCTTCAATACAAACAAAATTCAAAATTAATCTTCCTTTCGAGATTATCTACTTTCCTAAATAAAAATCTTGTCTCTTCATCATCCAACTCACAGATATCCCCCTTCTTCGATAGTTTTTTATACAGTCCTGCATATACATGAAGTCTAGATTTATATGGTACCGCGCTACCGGACTCCCAAAAACTACGAGCGAATCACTGGTGCGCTTTGAAAATACCTACAAATACACCAAATGAAGTGCCAAACATACTGGAAACGACTAACACATAGTGCTTATACTGTCACCCTAAAAAACTAATTTTGCTTGACCTAATATCATTAAAACTATTAAACGGTTTTCACAAAAAGTATTGAGTACTACATGTTCAAGGTCAAGCCTGTGATTGCGTGAAGCCTGAAAAGGCGTGGCAGCGTGTTGCACTTTCAACCCAAAATGCGTGCATGCAGGAGCAGCACTAATGACCTTCTACCAATTTTTCGTATGATCAGTAGACGTACTTCACGCTTCTATGTATTCAATCTGTAAACTCTACTATAAATTCCCTTCACTCATACTTCGTCTACATCTGATTCTCAGCCCACCTAAAAGTGCGGCAGACTCCCTCCTTATACAAAGCTAGATTGGAATTGGGTAACTTAAACAATCTAGTTACCTTAGATCTTTACGAGCTATTTTCATCGGATTGTTTTAGCCCAACAATTCTATGCACATTGTTGCCGTTACATGCCGGTTCATCTGGGATGTACTGATGTTCCGCGAGTCCAACAATACTGACCTGTTTCCCGTAACAAGACCCACCAGGAGTGTCTCGCGTGTAACTACAAATGATATTAACACATCTGAGGACTCTTCAACTGAATTGGATACTGAATTCAAAGTATTCGCTCACCTCATTGATACAAAAAGGCCTCCTTAATCAACCAGCCGTGCATCTCAGGATTGCATACCTTTGTTAATCTATGGCACACAGGGTGTACCGGAAAATACCGACCTATCCTATTTGCAATACACCCACCTGATGGTAAGCATGGCAATTATGGATCTGAAAAAGTCAAACGCTGTCTAAAACCTTCCATATCGTTTTTATGGGCTCAAGACGGAAGTCTTCATTCCTCGAATACTGGACTAATTCATTCATACATACATATACACGTACTTACTTTCTGAGTTTAGTAACTAGTTGATCGCAGCTTCCAAGACATGACCTTGAAAGTTCTACAAACAATTGTGGACTTAATTCAATATAACAATGAATCTTTTAAATACCCCATAGGTATCACTACCTTTATGGGCAATTATAGCCTAGACTGCGCAGCCAGAAACTCAGCAGCATCCCCAGTTTCCGTACTACCATCACTCTACAACCCAGTCATGCAACATTCTGAGCTCCATTTTACCACCGCGTGTCTGAAACATTGGGTCGCTAGCTTAACTCCATGATGCGTAACATCCCGAAGTCTATATAAGTAAACCTGATTCCCCTCTTCAAAGAATCATGAACGAATACAATGAACAATCTGGCATTTGATGTTATCAAAACACATCTAACTGAATCTCTTTGATGATAAGTTATGGAAGCACCTGTTATGATAGTAGCATAAGTCCTGGACATTCAGAGCTCAAACCCAGGTTCGGAACACACCAGATATATCTGTACCATATCAGCTCTAAACAACGTGCATGTTACTAGAAGCTTCTTCCAAATTTCATGTAGACATTCAACGAAGATACAGATGAAGACGTTGTCCATCCATAACCTTTCTTACGCTCATACAGACCTTCCACAGGACGCCCTGTTGTTTTGTTGAAAGGAAAGAGGTACATCTCCACCTCGAAGCAAAAGTTTTCTTTACTGTTGTCTACACCAATATAACGAACATTTTCAACAGGAGTGCATGAAAAGAAATGATGATCGTAAATTTCAAGTTCTCATCCAATTTCAAGCGCGGTTTTGGTAAAAACGTTCCGAAAGCTAGCTGTGAACTGATAAACCCCACGTAACATTTCGATTTGGAGACTAGGCTATATTCAAATTGGGCCTAGTTGCCAATTTTCCATACAGAAGTAAACCCATGACACCAACCAGTCTATAGGATAGCGGAACCAAAATGTCTGAGCTTTCACAAAGAAGACAGATGAGGATTCGAGATCCGGAGATGAACACCCGTTCACTATATTCTGCTCCATTGGGTCATTGATTTCTAAACCGTCCACCTGTGGCATTTCGTCCCTTGAATCATCGAGCCATGGCTCAAAAGTCTCCTTTCCATGATACCTTTTGAGGTAGATATCTACCTTGAAGCATGATTAATCCGTATTACTTAACTTTATCACGTTTCCATAGCGATTATGAAGTCCCTTGCAAGCATAGAATTGGTAATTGGCAAATTTCAGTTTTCTGTCAAATTTCAAAAACGTTTGATTGATACCACTTCCGGAAACAAATTCTTTGTTGTAAAACCCAACATTACCAAACCTAGTTAAAGTATAGTTGTCGTGAAAGGAAATCTGGGTGAGCTTGTTGCATACATCCGTCAAGCCAAACCAAGTGATGCCCGGTACTTTGGAATGCCCAAAACGAGAAAGCATATACCAATTATCATTGACCTTTGCGCAGAAGACTAATGGTTGGTCAAGATACAGAGATGAAATTTGTTCATCTTCGTCAAATATATTCCCACTTTCTCCATATTCCGAAGCGTTTGTAGAAAAACCTCCATCGTGATTAAAAAGTTTAATCCCATCATGCACGAAGAAGATGTCTACCTTAAAACAAGTTCCATCTGATTTGATCAGTAGTATGAGGTTCCCATAACCGTTAGAAAGCCCTTCGTACGCATAGAATTGATGACCTTCAACCTTCTCGTCTTCACCTAAATTCATGAAGATTTGTCTGATGGCCCCATGCGCAAATTCGCCGTTGTGAAACCCGACGTTACCAAAATGGGTGGAAGATTTATTGCCTCGAAATGAGATCTCAGTGGGTCGAATACTCCATTTCGTCAAAACAAACTTTCTGATATGATTATCCCTGGGATCATAAACAGTAGAAAGCGGCAACAAGTTGCCATCGACTTTCGCTAGGAAGTAGAATGCCGGCTGTGAAAAATTCGTACACGTCTCATAGCCTTGTACCAAAATATTTTCACCATTCTCTGGCGTACACAGACTTTGTACAAGAAGCACAGTATTTCTATCATAAGGTTAAAGGTAAAGATCTATCTTGACACACAGTGGATTTAGGTCCACGTTCACGATGGCACGAAAAGAATCATCACATAGTACAAAAGAATAGAAAGTCTGATTTTCGACTTTCATTGTACTATGCAAATTTAACCAAGTCTTGAGAACTGAAGTACCGTACAGAAACGTCAACTTATTAAGCCCTACATACTCTGGGCCGGAAAAGTTCATAGCAAAAGCGTAGCCCTCTTGAAAGCTAAACTCAGTTGGTATACCCGACACATTTCCATAACACAAGAATTTGAAGTCAGAAATCCATTTGCCATAAAGGGGCATCATTCCATTGTGTTAGTTTTCAGACTAGTGTTTTATTGAGTATAAGCTGGTTCTAATATGTGCTATTCAGAATTGTCCCGGGAGAACTCCTAACCCCTGTAAA
>VATE01000170.1:7781-23786 GCA_008065195.1 Metschnikowia amazonensis
AATAATTTTGTAATATTGGTATGAAAAATTTTGTCGCACTGGTATGAAACATTTTGAAATATTGGTATGAATACTTTTGAAATATTGGTATGAATAATTTTGTCGCGCTAGTATGAATAATTTTGAAAAATACTGTACAAGATATCATGGAAAAGTTCTGTTCTGTTCTTTTCACCCTTAATTAAAAGACTCCAAAATGTACTACATATAGCAATTCTACAGATATATGTCTTAAAAATCTCAATAAAGTTGGTTATGGCATTTGGTTTGAAAAATTTGCGAAGTAATACGAAACTTTGAAATATTGATTTGAAATTTTGTCGCACTGTTTGAACATTTTCGCGCTGCTTTTAATACTTTTGAAAAATACTGTAGACATGAAATTTACTATAGCATGAGGGCTGGAAGAAGGAAATGTAACTAAATCGGCTGTATGTAGGATGCAACTTGAATAGCCACGTAGGATAAATACGAGCAAGATAACTATATAAAATCACCCAAAGCCTATTCTTGAAGACCTAGAACTCCATTGCTCAAGATCTATAAGATCATAATACAAGGGAAAACTATCATCTCTTATATTATCTCAGCGTGAATTCTACTAAGTCAGTAGCCATCAGAACATTCAGAATATATTAAATATCCCAAATCGTTTCTGGAATAATCCATAAATTGACAAGTCGTTAGAAGCTTATTGGGAATACAAGCTAAAGCCCAGAACGCATAATAATCTACAGCATCATAATTGTGCAGAACCGAGATTTTACAGAAACCATAATTCTACAGAACCATACTTCTACAGAACCATAATTGTGCAGAACCATAATTCTACAGAACCATAATTGTGCAGAACCATAATTCCAACACCTAAACTGTTGTTACATACAGGACAACAAGAAACCAGTTCAGTTCCATCTGTTTGACTTACCCCCAAATCTAGTACTGCATATGTGGTACTGCATATATAGTACTGCTGCCTAGATTTGAATCATGATATTGAATTCTAATCGAACTTGGTGTAACATTCATCTGGTGAAAGAATTTGCGAGTGGTACGAAATTGAAATATTGGTTTGAAATTTTGAGAAACACTGTAAAAAATATTCCTCACTTTGTTTTTCAAATATTTAAAGCAGCGCGCAAAATGTCTCAAATCATGAAAACAAATTATACAAACCAGTAATTAAAACACTTTATTCTTTTAAACCAAATACAAGTGGTGTTAGATTCTTGTGGATAACATTGATACTAAATACTTAGCCTAATCGTTGATGCTCCTCGAACGAGGAATCTCGGGCTCTTTTATAGCCCGAGAGGAACTGCTATGATTGCTGGTTGTCGAGCCATTTCTGGCTAATTGCTGGCTAATAAAGAGATCACATGATAAGCGCGTTTGACAGGGTCTTTCGTGGTTCCTCTTCTAACCGCACAGCGTAGCTATAGTTTGAACCAGTGGGTAGTGTGATACCCATGGTGGATCTGACAAGTGGTTGTATACAGGATATCAGGATCAGTTAACTGATGGTTTGATTTTTGATTGGAAGACTTCTAAATGTAGTAAATAAGGCCATCTTAGATTAAGTCATAAAATAGTAAATTTCAAAAGTGGTTAGAAACATTATGCTATTTGGTTTGAATAAATGTGCGCACTGATTGAATAATTTTAAAAGATTGTTTAAATTTTGTCGCACTGGAATAATTTTGAAAGACTGTTCATACCAATACTTCAAAATTATTAATACTAGTGCGACAAATTATTCATACCAAATGGCATAATGTTTCACACCAACTTTTATAGAATTCAGTAATCAGATAATTTATATCTTGCTGATTGCTATTACATCCTATTCCTAGAGTCTTCCAATTAAGGGTGAAACGGAAAAACTAAAGTAGTTTCCATGTTTTGCTGTATATTGAAAGTTTTATTTGGTTTGAATAAATGTGCGCACTGGGAACAATTTTTAAAGATTGGTTAAATTTTGTCGCACTGGGAATAATTCTAAAATATTGGATTTTGTCGATTGAATAATTTTAAAATATTGGAAAATTTCATCACACTAGTTGAATTTTGAAAAACACTGTACAGAGTATATGCACTTAAAATTTGGTTATTCTTCACATCACTAATTTTGCATCAACAATTGGTTCTGTAGTGGACATTGATGTTATTGTTCAACTCTTTATATTTCTAATTCTATTAATTCTATCCGGGGAATTGACCATTTCAATGACTGGGACTAGAGTACGAAGTCCATAAGTGCTTTGAGTTTCTTGTCGATGAGTGGCGTCGTTAACTCCTGAAAGTTCCAGTACTCACCAAAAGATCTGGTTAATGAGCCTCAGTCATGGACTTTAGCCTAGTGATCTACTCCGGTGACGCAGCATGGGTGCGAGCTGATCAGAAGACTATTTGTAATGAATTTTACAATTTAAAAACTTGCTTTTTATATATATTTATCATTTTCTTTTTATATCACATGCAATACCATTTGGTTCCAGCCAGGAGTGCTAAAAGGTACTGCACGTGATCGTTGGCACGTGCCTATATATCACGTGACTTTTACATGACTGTCACATGACTTTCACATGACATCTACATTCCATACCAGATTGCGCTCACGCCTCTTCTCCCCACATGGAAAAACAGCCTCTTCTTGAACGCCCTGCTCCCAGCAGCCTGCGTTCCAGCAGTCTCTCTGCCAATCTCCTAAGCTGCTTTCCCTCAATCCCCTCCTCGGTCTCCAATCTCTACAAATCCCCCAATCTCCCTGACAATTGGAACTCTTGGGATGAACATCTAGATGATGAACCCTTAGACCCCTTGCCATACCCCCTTAATGTGCAATCGACAGAATCAGCTTCCAGCAAGCTTCAGCGTCTTAGAGAACTTATGAAACATCACAAAATCGCCGTCTACATCATCCCCAGTGAAGACGAACACCAGTCTGAATACACTGCCTTGGCCGATAAGCGCCGCGAGTTTATTTGTGGTTTTACTGGAAGCGCCGGAATTTGTGTGGTAACTTTAGAAGACTCATATTTGAATGGTGAAGCTGCTTTGTCTACAGATGGACGGTACTTTTTGCAGGCAGAAAAGGAGCTTGATGGAACCCAATGGAAGCTCCTCAAACAAGGAGTGGCGGGCTATGCGACGTGGCGCGAGTTTGCTATCGATGGAGCCCTCAAAAGTAAGGTGTCGCTGAGAATAGCTTGTGATCCTCGGCTTATCAGCTTGGGCATGGGCGAATACTTCGAGTCAGCTCTGGTGGTGCACGGGTTTACGTTCCTGCCACTTGCCACGAATCTAGTGGACCAGGTGTGGGGCTGCAATAAGCCCGGTCGCTCTACAGATCCCGTATATGCTCTCAGCGAAGCGTACGCAGGCGAAAGCAGCACTAGCAAGCTCCAGAGGGTGCGTGCTTGGATGCAGGACGTGGGAGGAACACATCTTATATGTACTGCGTTGGACGAGGTGGGGTGGTTGTTCAACTTACGTGCAGACACAGACATTCCGTTTTCGCCGTTTTTCTTTGCATATGCTATAGTGACGGAGGATAGCGTGGCGTTATATGCAGGCGCGGGAAAATTAATTTGCGTGGGCGAACATTTGCTGCAAATCGCCAATTTGCGAGTGAAGGAGTACACAGACTTCTACACCGATTTAGCCCAACTACGGGCGACTATCAACTGCGCTAGTATGCGTATTGTGCTTCCCAGCAAAGAAGCGTGCAACTATGCATTGATATCATCGATTCCCAGATCGATTGCCAGGCAACAAATAATTTACAAGTCTATTGTTTCCATCATGAAACTTGTGAAAAACGATCGGGAGTTGTTCAACGCTGAGGTGGCGCAGTCTAAGGATTCGCTTGCCTTCATAGTGTTTAGCGCGTGGTTGGAGCATCAGCTTTTGGAGAAGAAAAAAAAAGTCACGGAGTACGAGGCTGCGCAGAAAATCTTCAAGATCCGGACCAGACTCCCAAATTTTAAGGGGCTTTCATACGAGACCATTTCGTCCACAGGGCCAAATGCGGCAATAATCCACTATGCTCCCACCAAAGAGCAAAGTGCGGAGATTGATGTTCGAGCCCCGTACCTATTGGACTCGGGAGCTCACTATTTGGAAGGCACCACAGACATTACGCGCACCTACAAGTTTGGGCCCGAAGGGTTAAGTGCGGCACACAAGAAGCACTACAGTTTGGTGTTGAAAGGACATTTGGCCGTGGCTATGGCACATTTTCCTGCAGGCTCCAAGGCCACGGGCACGATTCTTGACTCGTATGCCAGGCAGCCGCTTTGGAACGAAGGTCTAGACTTTAACCATGGTACGGGTCATGGCGTCGGGGCCTTTGGGAATGTTCACGAGGGTCCACTTTTTATTCTGACGACTGCAGGCGGGGCAAGCACCGAGGACTATTTCAAGGAGGGCTCCATAGTAACGGACGAGCCTGGTTTCTACATAGATGGCGAGTGTGGATTCCGGGTTGAAAGTGAGCTCCAGGTGGTACGGGCCAAGGGGAAGACTCGCTCCAATGGCGACTACTTGGCGTTCAAGTACTTGACCAAGGTGCCATTTTGCGTACGGCTCATTGATATTCAATACTTGAGTGGGGTAGAAATCGAGTGGATCAACGAATACCACCGGGAGATCCGGCAGGAGTTGGGGCCACAATTGCTTCGTATGGGAGAGAAAAGGGCGCATTCATGGTTGATGAAGGAGACAAAGAGGATATAATACTGCCATGACCTATGATACTGCCATGACCTATGATACTGCCATGAATAGCGTGAGAAGATTGTGTATTAGTTGTTGGTACTACGATAGTTGAGAACGTGTCCAGGTCAGTGGGGTGTTTCAGTAGAGCTTGGGTTCTCAGTGGAGTAAGAGTTGTGGCTGATGTAGTGATAGTACAGTAATATAGATGTAATTTTATAATGAAGTAGAATTTAGGAATCTGTCCAGTGTACTGAGTAGACTTGTACTAGTAGACTTGTACTAGTAGACTTGTACTAGTAGACTTGTAAACGTGTGGTATAGTGAAGCATGTCAGTGAGTCAATCTCATACCTGGTTTTGTAAAGTCCCTATAATAATAAATAAAGTGTTGGATCTAGTGATTTAGAAGTGTGAATGTGAGAGACAAATTCACTATTTACAATCTATATTTTAGAGTTTGAATATCTAATGTAGTACTAGTATTAGTAATGTAGTGAGTATTCAAGCAGCGCGCAAATATTTCAAAAAATACTTCAAAATACTTCAAAATACTTCAAACAAGTTTCAACTTTTCGCAGTCTTCAACCAAATACCATGTTCACCCCAATTTTTCATAGAATTCAATTTCTGAAATTTTAACCTGGAAGTTTTTCATATACTATTTTTGGAGTCTTTTACTTTCAACCGGACAAACTGATAGTTTTATGGGATCCTGTACATGATAACTTGTATTGGTTTGAAAGAATTGCGAAATCTAAAACACAGTTTTCAAAATTATTCATACCAGTGCGATGAAATATTCATACTAAATACAAGTTTTAATATACAGCATAACTTGGAAACCAGTTTAGTTCTGCCCGTTTCGACCGTTGATTGGAATAGTGCAAGAGTAGTGTATATAAGCAACTATCCAAATAAAATTCCTGATTACTGAATTCCATTAAAGTTGGTGTGAAACATTATGCCATTTGGTTTGATACCTTTGAAATGTTGGTATGAACAATTTTGCGCACTGGTTGAATAATTTTGAAAAACAGTGTACAAATTATTGAAACACAAAATTTTAAACCAGTGCGACAAAATTTCAAACCAACTAAAATATTCACCACTAAAATTATACTAAAATTATTCACCACTAAAATTATACTAAAATTATTCCAAGTTTCAAATTTTTATACCACCTCGCAAATCTTTCAAACAAAATGACGAAATGTTCAAACATTAAAATTTTCAATCTTAATCTAAAGGATTGCCTCATATTACTCAGGGACTCAATCAAGGGAAACGACAAAACAAAATAATTTCAATTTTATTCTATATTTGGGTTGAATAGTTTTAAACATTGTAATTGAAATAATTGAATACTTTGAAAAACTGTAGTAGTATTGTACTAGTAATGTACTTGTACAGAATGTATAGGAGACTGGAGTTTTCAGAGCGCTCCTGTACCTTTAGCTCACTCAGATGTTTAAGGTGCAGGACATCAGTGCATCCCCAGGTTCAACAACGGACTAAAGTAGATGAAATCGCTTCTAGAAAAGGGGATAGCTCAATTTAGAATTCTATGAAAAATAAAGAACTAATATAGTTACACTTAGAATGTAGAAACATAAAGTATGATTACTGGAGTTAAACTCTTGGATCCTGCATCTGTCTCTTGGGTTAGACCGCAACAGCACACCACAGAGGTAAAAATGAACACTTACTCTTTTCAAAAGGGGTCTGCTTAAAAGAATGTTACACTATGATTTCAAAGTGAACAATGCTGAGCCAGAAATCATTTTGGTTGTTTGCTATGTAAGTGATTTCAAAAGCTTATACATCTGCTTCACAATAGTCAAGGGCATAATTCCTAGGATTTTCTCTAGTAGTGATGCCTTTAACCATCTAGAGTTTTCCTTAAGATTAATCATTAGTTTCAATTCTCTCCATTGAGTTTGAGTATTTTTTTAAATTTATCTTGATATAGCATTATGACTTCATTTGGACTGACTGTGCGAAAGTAAAGATATCATACTCTCAAACACCATTAACATACAAAGTAGAATATTCCTAATTCAGCCTTCAACATATATAAGCAGTCAACTTTGAATTATATGATCGATTGTTGTATACCGTTTATTACGATCAATTGGCTGTAGTTGGAATTTTGCGTTAGATCTGAAGATACATTCTCCACTGCCTGCATAATATCTAGAGATCTCATTTAAAGTAATCTACAGTAGTAATAGTAATATCAGTAATCTAGAATATAGCTGATTCTCTCATAAGTTTTAAAATTTCACAAAAATTACTCTGGTAATGTTCATTAGGTCAAACCTTAAGAGGCTGCAGACCATAATACAGTATTATTCAAAATTATTCAAACCAAATAAAGTTCAGGATATCATGGACTTTAGTTTGTCTGTTTCGACCGTTGACTGAAAGACTTCAAGAATATATATAAGCAATTGTCAAGATAAATTTCTGATAACTGAATTCTATTAAAGGTTGAAACATTTCATTTGGTTTGAAAAATTGTGCGAAGAGGTACGAAATTTTTGAACTATGAGTTTGAAATTTGTCGCACTAGTTTTTGAAGAACATGTACAGTATTTTTTAAATTATACCAGTGCAATAAAATATTTATACCAGTGCGATAAAATATTCATACCAGTGCGATAAAATATTCATACCAGTGCGATAAAATACAGTATTTTTCAAAATTATTCATACCAGTGCGACAAAATTATTCATACTAGTGCAACAAAATTATTCATACCAATATTACAAAATTATTCATACCAAGTACAAGTTTAATATACAGCATAACATGGAAACTACTTTGGTTTTGTCCGTTTAGACGTTAATTGGAAGACTCTAGGAATGGTATATAAGAGCAATCTTCCAAATATAAATTTTCTGATTACTGAATTCTATTAACGGTTGGTAGGAAACATTTTCCATTTGGTATGAATAATTTTGAAATATTAGTATGAATAATTTTGTCGCACTGGTTTGAGTAATTTTGAAAAATACTGTACTCATACCAGTGCGATAAAATATTCGTACCAGTGCGATAAAATATTCGTACCAGTGCGATAAAATATTCGTACCAGTGCGATAAAATATTCATACCAAATACAAGTTTTAATATACAGCATAACATGGAAACTAGTTTAGTTTTGCCCATTTCGATCGTTTATTGGAAGACTGCAAGAATAGTGTATATAAGCAACTATTCAAATAAAATTTCTGATTACTAAATTCCATTAAAGTTACATTATGCCATTTGGTTTGAATACTTTTGAAATATTGGTATGAATAATTTGCGCGCTGGTATGAAAAATTTAAAAAATACTGTACTATTGTTTTTCAAAATTATTCATACCAGTGCAACAAAAATATTCATACCAAATAGAAGCTTTACTATACAGCAAAATATGGAAACTACTTTAGTTTTGTCTGTTTGGCCGTTGATTGGAAGACTCCAAGAATTGTATAAGCAATAGGCGATATAAAATCTCTGATTACTGAATTCTATTAAAAGGTTGTGTGAAGGACTATGCCATTTACAGTCTTTTTTAAAATTATTCATTCCAATATTTCAAAATTATTCATACCAGTGCGACAAAATTATTCATACCAATATTTCAAGAATATTCATACCAGTGCGACAAATTATTCATACCAAATGGCATTATGTTTCATACCAACTTTTAATAGATTTCAGTAGTCAGATTTATTGTATCTTGAAGATTGCTTATATTTATTCTTAGTCTTCCAATCAACGATCTAAACGGACAAAACTATAGTAATTCCATGTTAAGCTGTATATTGAAAGTTTTATTTGGTTTGAATAATTTTGAAATATTGGTAGAATAATTTTGAAATATTGGTAGAATAATTTTGAAATATTGCTATGAATAATTTTGAAATATTGCTAATAATTTTGAAATATTGCTATGAATAATTTTGTTGCATTAGTATGAATAATTTTAAAAAGACTGTGAATAGTTTTGTCAAAATTATCAACTCAAATGGTAATGTTTCACACCAACTTTTAATAGTTTTCAGTAATCAGATATTTATATCTTGACAGATCAATGGTAAATAGGTCAAAACTGGATAAGCACGTTTATTATATGGTCACGTGACACGTTTCTGCGCATATTCAAAAGTTTCGTACTGTTCACAATATCCATCCCAATTATATTGGTATGTACAGGATAGTATGAAATCAGTTCGTTCGTTTAACCCTTGACCATATAAAATGGGACAATTCCCCCGATTATTTAATTTCGGAATATGAAATTCTAGTAGAAGTTGGCCTTAAACATATTTGGTTTGAAAGATTGTGCGAATGGTAGTGAAACTTTGATTTTAGGTATTTTTAAAATTATTCAAATCAGTGCGACAATTATCAAACCAATATTTCAAACTTCGCACATTTATTCAACCAAATGGCATAATGTTTTACACCAACTTTTATTAGTTCAGAATTAGTAATTCATAACTGGACAATTAAATACATACTATTATTGAAGGCTTCCAATCAACGACCAAATTGAACTAGTTTCCAAGATATCTTGTATTGTCTTTCAAAATTATTCAACCAGTGCGACAAAATTATTCAACCAGTGCGACAAAATTCAAACCAAATGGCATAATATTTCACACCAACTTTTAATACGATTCAGTAATCAGAAATTTTAACTATTACATTATATTCTAAGAGTCTTCTAATCAGCAGTAAAAACAGACAAAACTGAAGTCCATGTCATGCAGTTTTTCAAAACTTTATTTGGTATAATTTTGTTGCATTGATATGAATAATATTAAAAAATACTGTAATCGTCAGATCCACCTTGGGTATTACACTACCCAATGGTCCAAGTTATAGCTACGTTGTGCGATTAGTGGAGGAATCACGGTAGACCTTGTCTAACGCGACCAGAACACGTGATCTCCTTATATACAGTCGCCTCGACCAGATATGGCTCACTACAGCCAGCATTAGGGCTGGCTCGCCCTTGGACTATATAATTACCTAGATTCCCACTTATTGGGAATCCATCAACGAATACACACATGATAGGTAAACAAACGTACTAAAGAATCTAACAGTAATTTTATCGCACTAGTTTGAATTTTGAAAACACAGTATTCAGCACGCGCGAAATTCAATCACTAGCAAAATTAAACTACCAATGTACAGTATATTTCAAAATTATTCATAGCAATATTTCAAAATTATTCATAGCAATATTTCAAAAATTAGTCATACCTATATTTCAAAATTATTCATATATTTCAAAATTAGTCATAGCAATATTTCAAAATTATTCATAGCAATATTTCAAAATAGTCATAGCAATATTTCAAAATTATTCATAGCAATATTTCAAAATTAGTCATACCAAATACAAGTTTTAATATACAGCATAACATGGAAACTACTTTAGTTTTTCCGTTTGGCTCCAAAAATAGGATGTAATAGCAATCAGCAAGATATAAATATCTGATTACTGAATTTTTTAGAAGTTGGTGTGAAACATTATGCCATTTAGTTTGAAAGATTGTGCGAAGTGGTATGAATAATTTTGAAATATTGCTATAATTGTATTGCGATGAATAATTATCGCACTGGTATGAACAATTTTGAAATAGACTGTACCTTCGCAGTCTTTCAAACATGATGTATACAATTTAGGAGAATATTAAATTTTAGGAATATATTGAAATTTATATCTTAAATGAATATAATTTTAGCTGAATAATTTGAGTCAAGGCAAACCGACGGAACTGAAGTAGTTTCTTATCCTGTACAACTGGTAGGGAACTTTGAACCATTTTCGCACTGGTTGAATAGTATTAAAAACAGTACACCACTAATCTAACATTCTGCCATGAAGCTGATACAGTATTTTTCAAAATTATTTAAACCAAATACAAGTTTAATTACAGGATCACATGAAATTTAGTTTTTCCATTTGGCCATTGATTTGCAACAATAGTTACAACAGCAATCAGCAAGATATAAAATATCTCATTACTGAATATATTAAAGTTGGTGTGAACATCCATTTGGTTTGAATACAGTATTTTTCAAAAATATTCATACCAATGCGATAAAATTATTCATACAGTGTTTTTCAAAATTATTCATACTAATGCGCAAAATTATTCATACCAATATTTCAAAATTGTTCAAACCAGCTGTAAGTACAGCATAACATGGAAACTACTTTTTTGTCCGTTTAGCCGTTGATTAGAAGACTCTAAGAATAGCATGTGATAACAATCAGCAAGATAAAAAATATCTGATTACTGAAAACTATTAAAAGTTGGTGTGAAACATTATGCCATTTGGTATGAATATTTTTATCGCATTGGTACAGTATTTTTCAAAATTATTCATACCAATGCGATAAAATTATTCATACCAGTGCGACAAAATTATTCATACCAATATCACAAAATTATTTAAACCAATACAAGTTTAATTACAGGATCACATGGACTTTAGTTTTTCCGTTTGGCCATTGATTTGCAACAATAGTTTTAACAGCAATCTGCAAGATATAAAATATCTCATTACTGAATATATTAAAGTTGGTGTGAACATCCATTGGTTTGAATAATTGTCGCACTAGTTTGAATAAATTAAAATATTGGTTGATATTTTTCGCACTAGTTTGAAAAATTGTCGCACTAGTTTGAAAAATTGTCGCACTAGTTTGAAAAATTGTCGCACTAGTTTGAAAAATTGTCGCACTAGTTTGAAAAATTGTCGCACTAGTTTGATTAAATTAAATATTGGTTGATAATTTTAAAAGACTGTAATGCATGCTCTAGCTTCTCAATCTATATTACCAGCTATAATGATCTCAAAATTGGGAAATGTAGGATTCGCCCTCAGTCAGTTACATATTAGCGATAAGTAATCGCGATAAGTACTCGTCAATACTCTAATTACCTATTAGTAATGGTTCAATCTCCACAACGTCACCTTGCCCACATCATTTGCAATGGCCAACATCTGGTCATTGGCTGAGAAACTCATGTCCGTGACTCTTCCCAACGGTGTGCCTCGTGTGGGCCAATTGGAAAACACATTGGCCAGCGGCATGTGTACCAAGCGGAATGCATCCTTTTTGGCCTGAGAAGCCATGGCCAAAATCTGACCATCATGGGAAAAGGAAAGGGAGCTGATTGGTGTGATCAAGTTTCCGATTTCCTTAACAAGTTTTGGAGCAGCATGGGATTCCAGAGGCAGTGGCAGTGACTGTGACAGTAACAGTAACAGCGATTCTGGTGCTATCTCAAAAATATTCACCACCCCCGATTGAGTCCCTACCGCAAGCCAACGGTCTTCCCCCCCAATCGCAAGTTTTGTCACGCACACAGCGGTGGAATCAGACCATTTCCGCACAACGCGCCCCGTCTTCACTTCAAACTCCGTAATGTCTCCCCCAACATTGCTCACTATGAGCCGTGCCTCATCCAACAGAAATACAAAATCCGCCACACGGTCATCCACCTTAAAACCCCGCACCAACTGACCCGTAACGCCATTCACCACATTGACCCAACCTCCTTCTCCCTTGATTGCAATATACAGGCCCTGTGTAGATCCCACAAAGTACTCATAAGTGCGCTGGTGCCCATCTTGACCATACATCCTCGACACCTTCTCCACAGCGCCCGTTTGCATATCCCAGCGATGCATGTGACGACGCCGGCCTCCTGCATAGACCAAACTGGATTCTGGCCGTGTACTAAATTGGCACCGGGCAATGGGTGTGTCTCGGAAGTGCACCGACAGCACAAAGTGGTTTTTCTTGCCATCGATATGGTAGATACGGAGAGTTCGGTCCACTCCGCCCGTCACCAACAACGCTGTGTTTGGATGGAAGTCCACGGCCAGCACGCCCGATTTGGACCGGCGTGCCATGTTGGCATCCTTGAGCCGGGTGATGTTGATGGTCTGCGAAGGAAGTGTTCGCTGCGAAGCCTGAACAAACGTGCTGGTGCTAGCAAGAATGGCCAGGAGTTGTGAGGCATTAGTTCCAACACGCCGGTCTTCTTCATCTTCGGAAACACTTTCGTTGTCGTCGAGGGCATCTTGGTTGTTGAGCTTCTTGCGCTTCTTGTGGGCATCGGGCCTCTCCCACTTATCCACCCACTCGGGCCGCAGATATATTTTTTCGTACTGGGAACGGAGTCTAGCCACATACTCCACTCCATTGACCACGTACTCGGCCTGAGTTTTGCGGAGCTTGGACGTGGCCAGGGCTTTCAAGCTGATGGCGTTTTTCTCATCGTCCAGGTCTACCCAAGCGGCTAGTAGGGGTCGTTTTTGGACGCCTTCTTCGGACGTGTCGCTAGTGTCTTGGTGGATATCCATGGCATCGTCTCCGGCTTCGTCGATGAAGAAGAGGTTGTCGTGATCCAGGTCCAGGGGGGCGTCATGATCCAGCGCCAGGGCGGCGTCAAGCTCATAGTCTGAGTCGGAGTAGTCGTAGAGGTTTTCGATTTTGCGGAGGTTGGCTTCGAATCCGGACTGGTCGCCAAACACGAGTCTCTCAAGTGCCAACTCCTCGTCGTCCTTGTATTCTGTGTCGGAGTCCATGGTAGGGAGGAAAAGCTGAGAAGAGCGATGAGAATTTTGAGATGGGTAATGCATGCGCGCGGTGTAAATACAGTCAATCTTCACTATTAAAAAGACAGTGTTTAAAATGTTCGCACATTAATATCAAAATGTTCATACAGTTTAAAATGTTCACATAGTGTTTAAAATGTTCATACAGTTTAAAATGTTCACACAGTGTTTAAAATGTTCATACAGTGTTTTAAAGTATTCACACAGTGTTTAAAATGTTCATACATTGTTTTAAAGTATTCCCAGAGTGTTTCAAAATATTCAACCATTAAAATATTCAACAGTGTTTTCAAAATTAATTTTAAATACAGGATAGCATGGAAACCACTGTCCTTTTCGACCATTCATTGAAAGACTCCAAGAATAGTGTATATAAGCAATCTTCTAAATATAAATTTCCGATTACTGATTTCTATTAAAAGTTGTGTGAAATATTATGCCATTTGGTTTGAAGATTGTGCGAAGTGGTACGAACATTTTGAAATGCAGTCTCAAAATTATTCATACCATTATTTCAAAATTATTCATACCAGATAATTATTCATACCAGACAATTATTCATACCAATATTTCAAAATATTCATACCAGATAATTATTCATACCAATATTTCAAAATATTCATACCAGTGCGACAATTATTCATACCAAATGGCATAATGTTTCACACAACTTTTGATAGAATTCAGTAATCAGAAATTTTATAACTGGACGATTGCTTATATACACGCTTCTTGGAATCTTCCAATCAACGGTCGCAAACTAAAGTGCTTTTCATGTTTTCCTTTAAAATAAAACTTGTATTTGGTTTGAATAATTTGGAATATTGGTATGAAGAATTTTGTCGCACTGGTATGAATAATTTGAAAAATACTGTATTGGTTGAATAATTTAAAATTGATTTGAATATTTAATGGTTTGAATAATTTTAAAATTATTTATTGGTTTGAAATTTTTTCGCACTAATTTAAATATTTTTAAAATTGATTTGAACTTTTGTCGCACAGTAATTTTCAAAATTATTCACACCAATGCGACAAAAATATTCATACCAATATTTCAAACTTATTCAAACCAAATATAAGTTTTAATATACAGCACAATATGGAAACTACTTTAGTTTTTACCATTTGGCGGTTGATTGGAAGACTCCAAGAAGAGTGTATATAAGCAATCATCGAAATATAAAATTTCTGATTACTGAAATTTATTAAAAGTTGGTGTGAAAATTTTCCATTTGGTATGAAGAATTTTTTCGCACTGGTATGAAGAATTTTGGAAAAGCCTGTAAATAATTTTGAAAATTGATTTGAATATTTTTAAATTGATTTGAAATTTTGTCGCACTTAAATAATTTTGTAATTATTTGAAATTTTGTCGCACTTAAATAATTTTGAAATTGATTTGAAATTTTGTCGCAGTTTGAATAATTTTAAATTGATTTGAATATTTTTGAATTGATTTAAATAATTTCAAAACTGATTTGAAATTTTAGTTTGAATGATTCGAAAATTATTTGAATATTTTTAAATGTAAATGGACAATGCAGGATAAAGGTGAAGATTCTGAATAATTTTAAAATTATTTGAATATTTAATGCTTTGAAATTTTGTCGCACTAATATAATAATTTTAAAATTGATTTGAAATTTTGGTTTCTCAGGTTCCTCGAGTTTCTCCTCAAAATTCTCAACAATCTGTTCTTCCACCCTCAACTTCACACTTTCTGTAGTAGCCACTAAATCATTTTTCTGGTAGCCACTGAATCATTTTTCTGGTAGCCACTGAATCATTTTCTCCAGTAGCTGTTAAATTACTTTCTCCAGTAGCTGTTAAATTACTTTCTCTAGTAGACACTAAACCACATTCTCCAGTACCCCTCGAATCACCTCCTCCAGTACCCGTTAAACCACCTCCATTAACCTCCTATATTGAGTGGTTTGAAATTTTGTCGCAGTTTGAATAATTTTAAAATTGGTTTGAATAATTTTAAATTGATTTGAAATTTTGTCGCACTAATTTAAATAATTTTAATGGTTTGAAATTTTGTCACATTTCGAATACTTTTAATGGTTTGAAATTTTGTCGCACTTAAATATTTTTGAGAATTGATTTGAATAATTTTAAATTATTTGAATACTTTTAATGGTTTGAATACTTTTAATGGTTTGAATAATTTTAAATTATTTGAATACTTTTATGGTTTGAATAATTTCAATGGTTTCCTAATTTCGACAACGCCGTGATGCGCGATATTATTGAGATGAACAACGCCCAACTTGAGCCTTCGCTTGACATGTGCTTACAACTTGTGGAGTAGTCAGAGATATTGAGATTCAAGAAGATAAAACTGATGAATTCACATGAAACCATTAGAAAGGTGTTGATTATGATTACTTACAGAATCATCAATGATCTGTTTAATCAATAACTATCGATTATTGATGGAATTGCGTTACTAATTGTTAATTCACTATGGAATTTACACATAATGTCAACATATGCTTTTGCCAAGTCATGGAATTTACACATAATGTCAACATATGCTTTTGCCAAGTCCTAACCTATCTTATAAGCCCATGTCAATCTATTACAGCCAAGTGATCAATTAATATCAATGCTCAGTATCACTTTTACACAGTTTCA
>VATE01000360.1:0-11305 GCA_008065195.1 Metschnikowia amazonensis
ATGCTGTATAATAAAACTTGTACTTGGTATGAATAATTTTGTAATATTGGTATGAATAATTTTGTGATATTGGTATGAATAATTTTGAAATATTGGTAAGAAAGATTTTGTCGCACTGGTATGAAACATTTTGAAATATTGGTATGAATAATTTTGAAAAAGACTGTATCACTGTACTATACCATCCTGCATATACACCAGCAACCCAAGCCTCATCCAAATCCACCAGGTCAAAATCCACATGTTGCAATTTCAAAGTCACAATCCATAAAAGAACCTAAAATCTAATAATTGTATACATCTACATTCAGTCATAATTACATCTCGAGACTGCGTCTTGGTGCGACATTACACTCCTCCGTGCGACATTACGCGAAACATCTTCCTCAACTACTTCTCCCAACACTATGGACGAAACCAGCGGCCTGGCGTCTTCCGAGCTCGCCCAGCAGAAGCAAGAGCAAGATTTCCAGCAGACCTTGGAAGATCAACAACTCCCGCCTTCCATCTCCGAAGATAACCTTGATAACGAAGGTGCAGGACACATTGCCAATGGAGACCGGGAGTCTTCAATGGAGAATACACCAGATGGAGAACTGAATCAGAATCCAAATCCAAATCCAAATCCAAACCCAAATTCAAATCTCATTCTTGATCACACCTCGGACCTGACCAATATGTTCCACGAGTCAAACAGAACCCTGGCTGATAACTTCATGGATGACAACTTCATGGATGATGTGGACAACAGAAACGCCCACAAAAGTGACGCAGAAGACTTCGACGATAATCTCCTCAATATAAGGACTCAGAAAGACCAGAGTGGAGACGTGACGCGGAAGAAGAAGATTCGCAGGAGCCAGAAAGATGCCGCCCCACCCTTGCTCGAAGCAGAAATGCCCATTGGCAATGATGTTGAAAACGCCTCGGAATATCCTGGCGAATATGGCGAAGACTACTCCAACGAAGATCCGGCTCTGCGCAAAAGACGTCTTTTGGAGGAGAAAATGGACATGGCCGTCAAAAACCGTACCACCAAGCGTCGCCGGGCCGATGAAGACGACTTGGAGAGAATGCAGGACGACAAGATCGATTTCCTCAAGAACAAGATGATCGAGGCCGCCAACTTGGACGTGGAGAAAAACTCCCAGGGCCACATTGCCACGGAAAAGCTCAAGTTATTGCGTGAGGTCATGGACACATTGTCCAAAGCTGACTTGGCCATCTCCATTTTGGACAATAACTTGCTTGAGGCCGTGCGCTTGTGGTTGGAGCCGTTACCCGACTCGTCCATGCCTGCTTACCAGATCCAGAAGGAGTTGTTGCAGTCGTTGGTGGATTTGCCCATCAAGACAGACCACCTTGTGGCCAGCGGAATCGGAAAGGTGTTGGTATTCTACCAGCGAAGCAAACGAACAGAACCTATCTTGAAGAAGCTCGTAGACAAGTTGATTGGCGAGTGGACGCGGCCAATCTTGAACAAGTCCGACTCCTACAAGGACCGCACCATCCACTTCAACGACTACAACAAGAGCAAGTTCACCAACAAGTTATCATCCAAGAAGAACAAGCCACATGAGCAAAAGACGCTTTACGAGCAACAAGCCGAGAGAAGGAAGAGGGCTGCCATTCCCAGTGCCCGTACCACGGCATACAAGATTGCGCCCAAGGTGGATCCTTCTCTTTTGATGAGGCAGCAAAAGGGCACGGGTGAGATGTTCAACCGGATCAACCGAAAAATGACCAACTCACGGAAGAAGGTGGTTAAGAAGTCGGGACCTTCTGTGGAGGGGAAGCATTTGTCCATGTGAGGGTGACCAGGACTGATGAAAGAGATTAGGAGTGTTTATCCAGAAACAGTATAAGTAGTGAAAGTACTAGAGTGCAAGTAACAAGTGAGATTTAAATTATTTGAGCAGTATTATTCAAGCAGTGTAAATATTCAAGCAGTGTAAATATTCAAGCAGTGTAAATATTCAAGCAGTGTAAATATTCAAGCAGTGTAAATATTCAAGCAGTGTAAATATTCAACCAATATTTGAAAAATATTAGTGTAAATTATTCGAGCAGTGCGATAAAATTATTCGCACCAGTGTAAATTATTCAAACAGTAAAATTATTCAAACAGTAAAATATTTAAACAGTAAAATATTTAAACAGTAAAATATAACAGTAAAATTATTCAAACCAAACAAGTTTTAATTCATAGGATAATATATAACTACTTTAGTTTTTTCCGTTTCGACCATTAATTAAAGACTTCTGTCTTAAAATTGCCAATTATAAAATTTCTGATTACTGAATTCTTTTAAAAGTTGGTGTGAATCATTGTACCTTTTGGTTTGAAACATTGTGCAAAGTTGTATGAAACATTTTAAAATATTGGTTGAAGAATTTTGTCGCACTGGTTGAAGAATTTTGAAATATTGGTTGAATACAGTCTTCAAAATTTTTCATACCAAATGGCATAATCTTCACACCAACTTCTAATAGTTTTCAATAGTCAGATATTTTATATCTTACTGGTTGCTAATACATTCTCTTCTTAGAGTCTTATAATCAACAACAAAGCGGACAAAACAAAAGGAGGAGATTTTGCTGTGTATTAAAACTTTTATTGGTTTGAATAATTTTAAAATATTGGTTGAATAATTTTAAAATAATGGTTGAATAATTTTAAAATAATGGTTGAATAATTTTAAAATAATGGTTGAATAATTTTATCGCACTGTTCGAATAATTTACACTGTTTGAAATATTTTAAAATAATGGTTGAAGAATTTTGTCGCACTGAATAATTTAAAATTGGTTTGAATATTGTCGTACTGAATAATTTTGAAATACACGAATGAATATTTTTGAAATACACGAATGAATAATTATGAAATACACGAATGAATAATTTTGAAAAACACTGGATATGAAGTAAGAGGTCAACTAGTGACACTAACTCTTACTCAGTCAAACCCACACCGTCGTCTAGGCCTACACTAACTCAATATATCGTACTATTAAACAGGCTATACCCAGAACCAAATGCAAATGGATCTCTACGATCTTGGCTTTTCCTTCTTCTCCTTCCACAAAGCCAACAAGGAAACACCAGACACCTTGACCACCTTGAATCTAACACCAGGAATATCACCCTTAGCCTTACCTCTTCTACCGAAACCGGCAATCAACACCTCGTCGTTCTCGTCGACAAAGTTCAAACAACCATCGTTTGGCACGAAAGCAGTCACCTTCTTACCGTTCTTGATCAATTGCACACGCACACACTTTCTGATGGCGGAGTTTGGCTGCTTGGATTCAACACCAATCTTCTCCAACACAATACCCTTGGCGTGGGAAGAACCTCCAAAGGGAGACGACTTGAAAGCAGTACCCAACAATCTGGACTTGTAAGCTTCATCGGCCCATCTGTTGTTACGTCTGTGGACTCTCAATTTTCTGGCGGAGTTAAGACCTCTTGGTTTACCGTTACCCATAGTTGCTGATGAGAAAGTGTTGTAGGGTAAAAAAATTTTTGAAGCAGTTTTAGATTTTTGGTGGTGCGCGCGGCCGGTGGTGCACAGGTCCGTCACGTGATGAGGGCATAAGCCCTGATGCGATTTTGTTTCCGGTGCACGGGTGTGAACCTTTGTACTGCATGCCTGATTACTATTACAAAATTATACCAAATAAAATTATTCAACCAAATAAAAGTTAATATACATGCAAATCACTTTAGTTTATCCGTTTAAACTGTTGATTGGAAGACTCCAAGAATAGTGTATATAAGCAATCAGCAAGATAAAAAAAATCTGATTACTGAATAATTAAAATTGGTGTGAAACATTATGCCATTTGGTTTGAATAATTGGTCGCACTGGTGAATAATTTTGGAATATGATAATTTTGTCGCAGTAATTTGATAATTTTGAAATATGTATTTTGTCGCAGTAATTTGATAATTTTGAAATATGTATTTTGTCGCAGTAATTTGATAATTTTAAAATATGTATTGTCGCAGTAATTTGATAATTTTGAAATTTGTATTTTGTCGCAGTAATTTGATAATTTTAAAAATGGTTTGATATTTTTGACATGTTCTGACCCTCTCTATATTTCTGACCTTTTCCATGTTCTCTTATTGAATCCTCCATGTTCAATCCTTTATTCTCTATCAACGTAATCTATATGCAAATCCACTTTCGCTTATCCACATTTATTAGAGATGTAGAGAAGACTGGAAGGGTAGTTGTAGCAACTGACACTTAAATAGAGGGCATATGATCAGATCATTGTTTTCCATAGCCAGATTTCACTCGGACCAAATCATTTCTGACCCCAAAACCAGCCCAATTCACTATTGTAGCTGATATCTGGATGTCGTATCTGAATCTGAAACTGAATCAAATCTAAATCTGAATCAAATCTAAATCTAAATCAAATCTAAATCTGAATCAAATCTAAATCCAAATCTAAATCCGAATCTAAATCTCAATCAATTCCCTAAGATCATCTCTTGACCAACGCTTTCCGGGCCTTGATCACCTTCAAAAGAACCACAAAAAGCATGTCGAGCTGGTCCTTAAACATAAACAACATACCCTGTACAATCACTCCCTTGAGTAATTGTGGAGCTACGCCCTTGTATAGCCCCCTCAAGCGTTCGGTGTGCCACAAGTGGCTCAATGCTTCCACGAACGAGTTGAATTTAATATCGTCCTCGTCATCAACACCTCCTTCTTCCATCTTGTGGGCCTCCTTCTTATCAGACAGCTTCTTCTGAAGCATGGCTTTCGATACAATCAATGGCTGTGTGCTTAACGTGGCCAATGACTTGGCGCACATGCCCAAGGTGAAACTCTCCAAAGGCCCCAAGAACTCTTTTCCGTCAAAGAAAATCTGCTTCAACCGTTCGTAGGATCCGTAAGTGATGGATGGATTGACACACAACACTAACGAAACACTAAGACCTCTCCAGAATCCTCGGGCTCCGTCCTGCACGTAGATCTCCTTGGCCAATTGGTACAACGACCGGTGTTTCTTATCGGTCTGTTGCTGCGTGGTAATGACCCCAATGGGCATAGTGAAGAGCTGTGAAATGGCCGCCGCCAAAGCTCCCAAAAACAACTCAATTGCCGTCAGATGCTTATGGGTGGCTGCGGTTTTGGTCACTCTCGAGTACACCTGCCGGACTATGGAGTACCAGTAGAAGTACAGAAAGTTCTGCGCAGCCAGGCCAACCACCGACGACAACAAGCCGTGGTACCAGCCCAAAACTCCTTTCTTGGCGTACAACTTTTGAAGCACGTCAATTGTGTTCTTGTACTTGAGCTCCTGCTCCTTGACCTTCTTCTCCACCTTTCTCTCCACTTTCAAGAAAGTACTCTCGCCCGAATTCTCATCCACACTGGTGAAGCCATAGTCACTACCAGGATCCTCAGTGGCCACTTTTCTTTTGACCTGAGTTTGGATAATTGTTTTGCTGAGATCCAAGGGATAAACAAGTGTGTTTGCAATGGCTGAGGCCAATGCACCACTGGCAGCTTTTTCCAAAGGAGTGAGAGACATGGATGAATGAGTTTTGATCAGATCAATGAGTGGAGATCGGATGAATGAGTTTTGATCAGATCAATGAGTTCTGATCAGATCAATGAGTTGTGATCAAATAACTCCCTGTCGAAATAGTCTGATGAATGAGACTATCAATTGCTGCCTTATAAAGTATATCAATCTATGATAAACTATGTTTGGCCAATAATTGAAATAGCAATGATAGCACGTTCAATTGTATGACAAAGAGATCTTGATTTGGATCTCTGTGGATTTCTTCTTTCTTTCAAAAAAGTATATGTTGTTGGGAGTCCAGTAAAAAGGGGCTTGGATAGATGAGATTTTGCTAGCTTCACAGGCAAATATGTGCCTGTGTGAGCCCGAGGATGTAGCTTCTCCGCATTACGCGCAATGCCCCAGAACTGACTTCACTTCCCGAGGAACGAAGCGCATGTGCAGGATATCCTCCCCTCTGCAAACAACTTTCTGCAATTGCAGATACCAACGGTCAGTAAGTATGAGATCATAACTATAGTGAGATTTATAATTGATCCTGTGGTATTTTGACAACCAGTAATTCATTCAGTTAGCGACATTTTTGGTGTATCACAATGAGACATGTGAAATCGAGTAAGTCTCTGATAATCGGGCTGACTCAAAGGGGCTGAAAGGGTTGTTTTGAGTTTCCATTGTATACCTTTTGCAATTGTCATTTCAGGGTTGGAGGAAAGGAATTGTAAAAAAGTTCTTGACCTCAGGTTAACCTTTCTGGTATTGAGTAAAACACAACATCTGATTATTCGGTTCAATTGCGAGCCACCTGAAGTGAGATTTAAACATAGTTGCCAGCTCAATTAGAATCAACAGTATTAAAGTGTCACACTTCATAGTATTAACAATGTCACACGTTTCACTTAGTAGACCTAAATGTATACTATTCTGTCTGATAAATTGCCCTGTGATTAGTGACAAAATAAGAAATTGAATTAAAACACTTGTAGTATGAATCTGTATAAAAGTTAGTGGCGGAGACCCTTATTTATACTTTTGTATGCTGTTTGTACACACGCGTTTGTACTCCTGTGCGCCTCACAAATTTGCAGCCATTGCTCTATAAATACAAGCACACTCCTCCGCATTATAAGCCATAAATTTTATGGACATTGTCAGAGTTTTTGATCACGAGAGTTATGCTTTTTGCACTAATTTATTACAATAATCCCCATGCATTTGTGATGACCATATAAAAGACTTGGCTGCAAATACTCTGTCCAGTTTCAAATGGAACTCTAATTTATGATCCAAATTCGGTACTTGCGGGCTACTTAGTCACGTCACTTGGCCATTTGCAGTTTATTGATCCAATTAATGTTATAGCAATTGAAGTATCATCCTAATGAAATGAATATATCAGATTACAGTCTAGTCTCATACTCGGCAATCGTTATGATCCCAGGCTCTAACTCCAATACTTGACAGTTTTGTCAATTCCACAGGTCAACAAAGTATCGTTCCAAAAACAAACACTTTTCATGCGCCCCTCGTGACCTTCCATGGAAACCACCACTTTCTCTGCCAAGAGGTCCAAGCCCCTGATTGTTCCATCTTCTCCTGCAATCCAGAGTCCACTGCCATCTTCTCTCCAATGAATCTTGGCATTGCTATATTTGTCTTGAGGCGATAATGTGCTTAAGTTTGTGATTATCAGCAGTCGTTGGATTTTCTCCGGCGTGTCATCGCTCTCCTCCTCCAATGCCACGATTATGGTCCTCATGTATGGCTCTTGTGAAGTCGCTACTGCGATCAACGGGGTCTTCAGATTCAAAACACTGATGCACATGGGCGTGAAACCCACGGCGGAGAATTCAGCTTCGTTGAGGGCTATGCGGAACTTCAATTGGAGGGTCGACTCAAAACAAAAGACATCCATCAAGGTCATTTCTTGCTTGCAAACCAAAACATACAATTTGTCGTTGTGGACTAGCGCCTCCATACAAGAGCCTTGGTTACTAAGCTTGACTTCTCCTTTCAATTCGACCTTATCACCCACCAAAAAAACCCTCACCATGAAATCCCACCCCATACTGATAAGGTATGTTTTTTTGTTCCAGACAACAATTCTCATTTCAGACACAAGTCGGCCGTGGAGCTGGTGCTCGAGAATAACTTGGAATGTGCGACTTTGAAAGTCTAGAGTGCCAATGGTGAGTTTGCCATTCATCCCGCAAAGAAATACCTGGTACCCATGCACCAACACACGTCTGATTACACCTCCGATAATGTTTTGGAGCTCGAAAACCGGTTCCCCGGTGTCCAAATCGGCCACAAGTAGTGACTTATTGGATGTGGCCAAAAGCGCATATTTTCGATCGGCCTCGAGAATGGCACAGTCCACTACCAATTGTTGGGGACCGGAAATGGCTTTGGGGTGGCTAGAATATGGCACAGACCAATTTTTGAGGTGGATGTTCTTCTTTTCCTGGATTTTCTCATCCAAGAGAAGCGATTTTTGTGGCTTGGTGTGGTGGTATATTTGCCGGTCAGCAATGATTTCCTCGAGTGTTTCGCCATGAGGAAGCTCGGATTCCAAAAGCGTGCCATGTTCTTTTTCAAAGACTTTTAGTGTTTCATGGTAGCCGTTTTCCTTGAGATAGTGGGCTATCAATGTTTGCACAGACATTACGATGGCTTGAAATTAGTTGATGGTGGTGAGATACTCATGCGGGTCACGTGACCACTACTATACAGTGAGGACTTGACAAAGTTTCATGGATACAACTACTCCAAGTCGGGTTTTGGGATGTTGAACTTGGCACAAAACTCATTTGTTTGGTTATTATCCCAATACTGCACCTTTGGTTCTGGTGCATGGGAGGGAGGAGCGATTCTCTTGAAGTTCCGAGGGATTCGGAGTTCGCCCGTGACATTCCGCAATTCCACCTGGACCTTATCGTCCAATTCATCCAAAAGTGGCTGAAGCTTTGAGACTTGGAGCATATTCTTGGGGTTCAAATCATTCCATTGCAGCGTTTTTGATGCCTTTTCAACAACTCTGTGGATGGCAATTGCCCTTGGATCATGATAGAGATTTGAATCTGAACTTGGGGTATCAGTTTTGATTGTCATAATCTCGAGAAACTTTCTTTTGGGGAGACATTTATCCAAGGCCAAGAAACTGGTGGATTTTTGATTAGTTCCTTTGGTGAGTAATTTTGCCACTGCCTCAATGAATGGTTTTGATGGATTTTCAGGGACTGATGGATCGTCTAAGTTCAGGGGAATTTCCAGATTATCCATGTTCCGGGGAATTTCCTCATTATCCATGTTCAGGGGAATTTCCTCATTATCCAGATTTTTATCCATGTCCAATGGAATTTCCTCATTGTCCAGATTTTTATCCATGACCAAGGGAATTTCCTCATTATCCAGATTTTTATCCATTTCCAAGGGAATTTCCTCATTATCCAGATTTTTATCCATGTCCAATGGAATTTCCTCATTATCCAGATTTTTATCCATGTCCAATAAAATTTCATTTTCATTATCCATATCCAAAGATATCTCATTTACATCTCTCTCATCTGACTTTAAAACATCCCTTGTCTTATCCGATATCTCATTTCCATCTTTCTCATCTGACTTTAAAACATCGTCCGATATCTCATTTCCATCTCTCTCATCTGACTTCAAAACATCCTCTTTTGACAGACTCTCGGAACCCAGAAGTTTTCTCTTCTGCCGATGCTTGTACTCAGCAGTGAATCTAGTGTGGAGATGCAGAGAAAACCAATATCGAGGACGAAGATACTTCAATACTTCCATGGCCAAAGGCGAACCCAAACGACCGGTTTTTATGTCAGTCTTGAAATACTTCTTATGCCTCAAAAGAGAATGCACATTACCCCGTTCCCAGATCCACTGGGGCCAGTCGTGGGAAAGAACGATATCGCAGTGGCCCGTCAAAAGCTGTTTCACAAAGTTCTTTGGTTTGACATGGTAGATGGAGCGGATGGCGGAACGGTCGTACGGAAGCGAGTAATTGTGCTTGCTGACGAAAGAGGCATAGTTGAAGATTCCACTGGTGCCAGAAATCCGGAGGCCTTTATACCATACCGTGCCATATTCGCCAAGATAATATATGGACGGAGCCACCCAGCCGCCAAACTGAAGTTCCCGGAGATACAGCGAAGCCTCATGGTTTCCTCCAATGAAAATGGTCAAGACTGGAGCTTTTTTCTTTCCGGAATAGTATTCGTGGAAGTCCATCATCTGGCGATACTTTTCGGGGGCACTAAAAGACTTTAAATCGGCCGAGTTTCTGAATGCCTGGAAATCTCCACAAATCAATAGAAGCTCCACATCTTTGGGGACGGATCTGTAGATCTGATTAAGGGCGCCATGGCAACAACCTTCAACGGCGATCCGGACACTCATGGTTGTTGAGCGAGGCAGAGAAGACCTTAAATATTGGTATATGCAGGTGGGTGAAACAAGAAAATTTGGAATAGAATCAGTAAAACAAAGAATCAAAACAAAGAAACAGTAAATCAAAGAATCAAAACAAAGAATCAGAAATCAAAGAATCAGAAATCAAAGAATCAAAACAAAGAATCAAAACAAAGAATCAGAAATCAAAGAATCAGAAATCAAAGAATCAAAACAAAGAATCAAAACAAAGAATCAGAAATCAAAGAATGGAATAAAAATGGAATCAATTCAATGATATTAATCCCGGGCATAATATTTGAATTAAAACCAAGATTGAAGATATAATAAATAAAAGTCTTTCAAATTATTCAAGCCAATACAGTATTTTTCAAAATTATTCATACCTTTCAATCAAGGTCAAATAGACAGTTTTAACTGGTTTTTTGTTATCCTGTGTACAACAACTTATATTTGGTTCGAAGACTGAGAAGAGGTGAATATTTTATTCAGTGTTTTCAAAATTATTTAAACCAGTGCGACAAATTATTCAACCAACAAAATTATTCAACCAACAAAATTATTCAAACCAATTACAAGTTTTAATATACAGCATATCATGGAAACTGACCCCTAAATATATATATATGAGGCAATCTTCTGATTTTAGATTTTAGAATATTGAATTCTATTAAAAGTTGGTGTTAAACATTTTCCATTTGGTTTAAATAATTTTGTCACACTGGTGTGAATAATTTTGAAAAATACTTTCAAAATTTCGTCCCATTTCGCACAATTTTTCAAACCAAATGACGAAATGTTCACACCAACTTTCATAGAATTCTGTAATCAGAAATTTATCTTGACAATTGCTTATATATAGTGTTTTTGGAGTCTTCCAATGAACGGTCGAAACGGACAAAACTAAAGAATTTCCATGTATCCTGTAAATAAAATTTGTATACTGAATAATTTTGAAATATTGAATAATTTTGCTGCTTTGAATAATTTTGAAATACTGGTGAATAATTTTAGAATACTGTTGAATTTGTCGCACTGTTTGAATATTTTAAAATATTGAATAATTGTCGCAGTCGAATGAAATACAGTATTTTTCAAAATTATTCATACCAGTGCGACAAAATTATTCATACTAGTGCGACAAAATTATTCATACCAATATTACAAAATTATTCATACCAATATTACAAAATTATTCATACCAATTACAAGTTTTAATTTACAGCATAACATGGAAACTACTTTAGTTTTGTCAGTTTAGCCGTTAATTGGAAGACTCTAGGAATGTTATATAAGAGCAATCGTCCAAATATAAATT
>VATE01000067.1:0-59238 GCA_008065195.1 Metschnikowia amazonensis
GTGAGGGCTGGAGCCCTGTACCCCCCCATTGTATAAGGGGTGGTTAGGTGCATGCCACATATGCTGTTAATACTGCATATGCTCCTCACATCACAACATGAATTATTCTTGGTTCGAAGCATTTTGCGCGCTGGTTTGGATACATTGAAGAAACTGCATAGTGTAGTAGTCTTTATAGTATAATCCTTTATTCTCTAGTGGTCTACTTATAATGCATTCTTCTCTAGTAGACTAAGTATTGTGTTAGATTCTTATATCACTACGGTAATTGAGCCTAGACTACAGTCTGAGCTGAGGTTCATATCGCCAGTCGAACCAGCTGGCATTACTTTTAATCTGGAATGTGTAACACAAGTCTATTAAGTAGACTAAATCTTTGAGATCATCAATGAATAGAGAATTATTTAAGATTGCACTATAGTACTATGCTACTACAGTACTACTCCTATACTACAGTACTCCTATACTACAGTACTACAGTACTACAGTACTACACTAATACACTACTATGACCTCTTGTATCACCACTAATATACTGAAGACCATTAAAACTAATACATACAAAATCATTAGAATCTCACTATTTTAGAGGCTATGTAGGTGTTTATACGAATACCATCTAAATGATTCTTGCGTAATTGGTCTATTAATGTTTTTATTGATCCACATTATTTATGCCATGGCATACTAGGTATAGCGTCAGTATCATATGTCCCGGAGCTAAGCTGGTCATGATCTCAGAGTGTTAGTAGATGGACATAATAATATATTGCTGGTTCAGACTGGTGTAGTATGGAACTTGCACTGTTTCTAAGCTTTAATTGCAAGCTATTATCCAGGAGTAGTCAGGCAGAATTTAAAATAGTGTGTGTGCAGCAGAAGTAATTCTCCAAAAGCTAGACAGGTTTTCTTATGACTCTAGCTAGTAATAACATATCGGAGAATAATAAAATCTTTGGGGAGAGGAATAATACCAGCTTGACTATGTGTTAAAAAGGGACTGAGTAGTGGAAAGAAGGTCACTATCGAGAATAAGAGTTTTACTGGAACAAGAGAATTTTCACAATCCTATTTGGCTGTTTAGGAAAACTCTTTTTGGCTGTGTCTTTTTTGGTGTGTAGGAATACTCTTTTTGGTGTGTAGGAATACTCTTTTTGGTGTGTAGGAATACTCTTTTTGGTGTGTAGGAATACTCTTTTTGGTGTGTAGGAATACTCTTTTTGGCTGTGTAGGAAAACTCTTTTTGATGTAAAGAAATCCTCCTTTGGCTGTGTAGGAAAACTCTTTTTGATGTAAAGAAACCCTCTTTAAACTACTGTGTAAGTGTAATTTGCCACTGGGTATTGTGTCATAAGGATGTGTCGGTAGAGTAGAGTAGTGGGTACTGTATAAATGGCATTGCTGCAAAATGCGATTTCAAAGTATTCAAAGCAGCACGCAAAATGAGAAAACAAATGTCAACTATTATTTCAAAAGTTTCGCACCCATTCGCACAATCTTCCAAACCAAATACAACTTGTTATATACAGAATTACAGGAAACCCGTTCAGTTCCGTCCGTTTTACCCTTGTTTGATATTATAGAAATCTCAAAAGTAGTACATATAAGGGAATTTTCCAGATCCAATATTTCAGAACATTTTATTAAAAGTTGGTGTCAAACATTATGCCATTTGGTTTGAACGAATGGGTGCGAAATTTTTGAATTATTGGCTTGAACCATTTTTTTCTTGCTTCGAACCATTTTGCGCGCTGCTTTAAATACTTTTGAAATCACTGCCCGGGGTGTCGGAAGTTATCCTCTAGGAAATTTTAGCCATTCTTCAAATCAAGAGTTTCCTACATTCTGATTACCAAAGCCTTGAGCCATCTTGGGATTTACTCCTAGATTTGGTAATTATACTGCATTCTGCTGTACCTCAGTACACATTGAGACTTACTCATCACCTGGCGTAGATGTCTCATAGAATCAATAGTTTTGTCTATTTCACATCAATTCTACAGTGTTTTAAGGAGTTTGAATCTAGAAAGTAGAGTTTCAGTGACTATCCTGATTCAGTATCTTGGAGTCAGTATCCAGAGTCAGTATCTTGGAGTCAGTATCCAGAGTCAGTATGTTGAAGTCTGTATCCAGAGTCAGTATGTTGAAGTCTGTATCCAGAGTCTGTATGTTGAAGTCTGTATCCAGAGTCTGTATGTCTTAAGTAGCTGCCTTTTGGAATACCTCTATTCCATGATTTATATTGCACTAGTATTAATTACACAGATAGACGATCTATTGATTTATAAAGCTTACTACTAACAAATCTAATGGAGTATGTGCAGGACCAGTTCCAGGTCACGTTCAGACCCTCGTAAATTAGCGTACACTACAGTAGAATTACTCGGTAAAGCTTTATTGAGTTTACAGTATGGTAACAATTCATACGCTTTATAGCTATTTTGGGATTTTGTCATGAGTAGGTTTTGACATCGCTCTCTGAGGAGTTTATATTATTTCAGGCGATTACACTGGTGCGACGTAACACTTAAAAAAACAAAGATTACTTCAGCAATAATCAGCGATAAAAAATACAGCGAAACAAAATTAAAGTGATGATTAACAGTGGTAAGCTTTACTTCAGTAATACTAACCTAACGAAGGAAATAGTTGAAAAGTAGGATTACAGTGTTTTTAAAAGTATTCGAACCACCGCGCAAAATGGTTCGAAGCAGGAAAAGGAACTAATAATTCAAAAGTTTCGCACCCATTCGCATGTTTCAACCAACTTTCATTACAATTCAATATTTCAAGATATATATCTGGGAAATTGACTTATGTAATACATTTAGAGTCTTTCAATCAAGGGTCAAAACGGACAAAACTGAACTAGTTTTGATATTCTGTATAACAACTGGTGGTTTGAAGAATGTTCAAAGGGGTGCGAAACATTTTGAAATATTGGTTGAATTGTTGTCGCGGTTTGAATAGTTTGAAAAACACTGTACAGTATTTTTCAAAATTGTTCATACCAATGCTGCAAAATTATTCATACCAATGCTGCAAAATTATTCATACCAATGCTGCAAAATTATTCATACCAAATGGCATAATGTTTCACACCAACTTTTATTAGAATTCAGTATTCAAATATTTTTTATCTTACTGATTGTTATTACATGCTATTCTTAGAGTCTTCCAATCAACAGCAAAACGAACAAAACTAAAGTAGTTTCCATGTTATGCTATATATCAAAACTTTTATTTAGTTTGAATAATTTTGCGCATTGGTATGAATAATTTTGAAAAACACTGTACTCCGCACAGTTTTTAAATGGCATAATGCGCACAAACTCTCATTACAATTCAATAATCTGAATCTTAAAAAAATAATAATCTGAATCTTAAAAAAATAGTAATCTGAATCTTAAAAAATTAATAATCTGAATCTAAAAAAATAATAATCAGAAGTATTTATCTGAAGAATTGACTTATGTACTAATGTCTTCCAATAAAGGTCAAAAGCGGTATTGAATTGGTTTCTTGTTATTTTGCACATAACAATGTTAGGTAGGAACTTTTGATATCTTGGTTTGTATAATTTGCTAGTATGGTTTGAATTTTTTGTCGCACTAGTTTGAATGAAAAACACTGTTTGAAGATGCATGATGACGCGAGTAAAGATAAGCACAATGCTCACGATTCCAATGTCATCACAGGGATATCTGGAGACATTTGATTCTAACCAGACTGATCGCTTTAACTGTTTACTGTACCATCTTGAGACTGCTAATGTTTACTAGGACTATGTCTATAAACTAGGTCTATAAACTAGGTCTATAGACTAGATCTATAAGATACAAGATGTCAATAATTACTCACTTATTAAAACCTGCTTAATCTCTAATTCAATCTCGAACCATCATCTGCTCAGTTTCAAGATTGATGTACATCACTATGTACATCAACATGACTATATACATCATAGAATGAAAAGATAAATACTGCAAGTTCCAATGTTAAGGCCTAAATAAAGTGGACACTGAATTCGGAAACGTCTTAATGAGAATGGTACGATCGGATTCCAACCCATGCATTCTGTTCAGCTAAGCCTACACTCAGTTGGAACATTTCAGCCAAATCAAATCTCTAGTTCTCCAAAATCTTAAACATGAAAGAGGAAAATGTGGATGCCGCAATCAACACGCAAATCATGTTGGGCCCAAACTTGTCGGCGTAATCCGTTGCCTTTCTCTCTCTAATAGCAAACGTTCTGCGAATGTACTTGAAAGTCGCATAGGCCATGGTGAAGAGCGCCGAAATAAAGAACCCCACTGATGCCACCAATGATGAGTGGCTACCATAGTTGATGAGCACCGTGGCAGTTCCGCCAAGAATCATGCCGATGGAAAGCCAACTGAGAAACGTTCTCTCTGCTGCAAAGTACACCTTGGGCTCAATTCGAACCGGCACACAGATCTTCTTGCCGCTGGGCAAGTGGTCTTTGAACGTGGCATTCAAGTCGAAGTTGGTTCCGGGTTTGATGGTGAACGTTCTGTCGTCGTTGAAGTAGTGCAAGAACTTGCCGTACAACAGCTTGAAGAATGAACCTGGCGCATCGTTCGTTCCGTAACCTGAAGGAAGCAACAATGGTGTATTTTCGTCCAAGTCCTCCTCCAATGGGTTGACAGAGTTGGAGAAGTGCACCGAAGAGTATCTTTCACCGTACTCTTCGTCCATGAGCTCCTCTTCATCCAACTCACCACCGGAAGATGACGACTTGGCCTTGTTTTGCTGCCTGAGAATACCGTATTCCTGCTCCACCTTGGGCTTGCGGATATCCACATCCATTTGGGGGTACCAGAATGGCAATAAGTCCACTCTGTCAGTCAATAAAGTGGCACCTCCATGGATGAATTTGGAGTACTTTGGCACGGCTTCCACCAAGTGAGAGGCCACCAAGTCGCGCACCCACGCCGGAGGTTCTTGTCCCATCTGCGTCTGCAACTTCACCTCCAAAACAGCATACGGAAACCGACAAATGTCCTTCTCACGCAATTGAGAAAATGGGTAGTCCACGCCAATATCCATCCGCCGCCAGTTGCCGTGTGTGCGGTCGTTGCCGTCGAAATTGTCTTCACGGACCATAGACAACTCGGTGTCCAAGGAAATACGGACCCGTGCATCTCCAGGCAATTGGAACGCCGTTCTATTATAGAACGACCTCATCACCGGCCGGAACTTATTTTTGAGCACCGAGTACTGCACCTCCTTGGCCAAGGCCTCCAAATTGTCAATTTCCTTAGGCAGTTTCTTGCCGTCTTTTCTCATTTTCTCAAAAGCCTGGGTTGCCGTAAACTCTCCGCTCAAAAAGGAATTCACTTTGTTCTCCTTCAAAACAAACCGCGCCTTGACCGATTTTTCCCCGGTCCAGTCCTCCCGGTGGGTTTTTCTCTCCACAAAGATCTGGTCGGACTTCATCCCTCCATACCATCTCAACCGAATGGCCTCGGCTCCCTCGTCTTTTCTCAACCGGCCATAGTACAAGTCCATATCCTTATTGTCAAAGTAGATGGAAGTGATTGCAGAGTCCTCCTGGTCGAATTCCTTCTCAGCATTGAAAACCAAAACTGGCAAGTGCTTCAACACAATCAATTTCAACTCCGTGATGTTGTCCGGATGCACCCAGTACTTTGTCGTTTGACGCACAAAGTTTTGCTGACTTCCACCTGCAGAAGAGTCTCCCTTGACGGGGTTTCCTCTAGTCCTGACCAAGTCGTACAATTTCGACAATTTCACAATCAAAATGTCGTAGTTATCCTTGTAAAAAGGCTTGGCGTTCAACCGCACCTGGAAGATGGGCTTCAAAGTGAACGACGTGGTTTTGTCGTGCTTCTTCAAGATCTTCTGAAACCCAGTGTAGTTCAATCGCGTAAACTTGGCAAGATCGTGCACATCGGCAATGATGTCGGATAACTCATCCTCCAATTCGTCGAAATCTTGCTCGCGGGGCTCGTTTCCTGAAGGATTTTTTAAGGCATCCACCACCTCGTAAACATACTTTTCTGCATCTTTGATGCGGCGGCTAACCTCGGTATTTTTGACCTTGGTGAACAGGTACACCTTGTCCAATTCCTCTTCCAATCTGCTCAAGAATTCCTCCTCGAATTCGTTGGTCCACTCATAATCATTGTCTTTCAAGGTCTTTTTCAATTGGTGCTTCAAGTTGTCGTAGTCAATGTAGTAAAAACTGTAGGTTTTAATGAGCGACTTGCGCAAGTGGTCGCCGAACTTCATGCTTGCTTGTTGGGTGGGACAATTGGAGAAGGATGGAAGCAGGTAGCGCTTGGGATGGTAATTAATTAAGACTTATCATTATCGCGCCACGTGTGTCGTGTATGCAGTCACCAGTTTTGATGATAAATTAAAAAAGGTCGTACCCGGATTCGAACCGGGGTTGTTCGGATCAAAACCGAAAGTGATAACCACTACACTATACAACCTGTATTGATGACGATAAACGCGAGGATGTAAGTCCGATACAGGACAATAAAAGGACAGGACAACGGGAAAGACAAGAATAAAAGGACAGGACAACGAGAAAGAAAAGAATAAAAGGACAGGACAACGGGAAAGCCAGGACAATAGGAGAAAAGCAAACGGATAACGATCATGGTGATTAGCCACATACAAGGACTCACAGATAGATTCCGTTCTCCAAGAACCAAAGCTCCATTGCTTAAGCACAATTATAAAATCGTATAAAGATATTATCCATACCAATAACTGTAATATCTGAACAGATGAGTTCCTACTATCAGTAGCCGTCAGAACATTTCCGAATATTAAGTATCCTTTAAAGCATCATTTCTGGAAATTATCTAAAATTGACAAGCCGTTAGAACTTTAAACCTATTCCGAATACAGTATTTTTCAAAATTATTCATACCAATGCGAGAAAATTATTCATACCAGTGCGACAAATTATTCAACCAATATTTCAAAATTATTTAACCAAATATAAGTTTTAATATACAGCATGATTGGAAAACTCCAAGAATAGAATGTAATAGCAATCAGCAACATATAAAATATCTGATTACTGATAACTATTAAAAGTTGTTGTGAAATTATGCCATTTGGTATGAAGAAAAACACTGTATTCATGCCAGTGCGACAAAATTATTTAAGCCTATATTTCAAAATTTTCGTACAGTGTTTTTCAAAATTATTCAAACTAGTGCGACAAAATTATTCACACCAAATACAAGTTCTTATATACAAGATAGCATGGAAACTAAATCAGTTTTGGCCCTTTGACCCTTTACTCCTAGATGTATGTATGAGGCAATCCTCTAAATTAAAATTTCAGAATATTGAAATCTAAAAAAGTTGGTGTGACACATCCCGTCATTTGGTTTGAAAGATTGTGCGAAGTGGTATGAAACTTTTTGACAATTGGTATGAATAATATTGTCGCACTGGTATGAATAAATTTGAAAAATACTGTACTACTGCGCACAATCTTCAAACCAAATTGCATATTGCTTCACACAGATTTTTAATATAATTAAGTAATCAGAAATTTTATGTTTGGACGATTGCTTGTATTTACTATTCTTGAAGTCTTCTAATCAACGATCGAAACGGACAAAACTAAAGTAGTTTTTATGATGTGCTGTATATTAAAACTTGTATTTGATTATAATTTTGTTGCACTGGTTGAATAATTTTGTTGTACTGGTTGAATAATTTTGTTGCACTGGTTGAATGAGTTTGTCGCACTAGCTTGAATATTTTTGAAAAACACTGTAATTTTGAAATATTGGTATGAATAATTTTGTCGCACTGGTATGAATAATTTTGAAAAAGACTGTAAGGCTAAGCCCCAGATCGCAGAATAACTTTTGGTAGCGCAGCTTTCCAGTAACCTTTTCGAAAGAACCATATATTTCATACCAGAAACTCGTCGACATAGTCAACGAATTGCCACCACTATCAGTTACCACTTGATCATCGAAATCATCGAAATTACCACCAACTGAAAGATGGATATTCTCGATTCAGCAAAAGTCCAGAAGATATCTTAGAAACACTCCGAGCTCACGTGAATGGATTGGATGACCATAGACCTCAAGATGTCATTTCAATGGGTTGCAACACCGAAACCAGAATTCAACAATAATGGCGAAAATAACTGTGACAACCCAAGGAATAATGGTTCCAAGAAAAAATGGTTCCAACAAAAATAATTTCAACAAAACAGGAACAGAATCGGTCAAGTCAAAAACTGATCAACCAGATTACCACTTCACTGGGAAAACAGAAACTTCAACTGCCAAGATCAAACAAAACGGAACTCCTCTACATGAAAATAAAATCTTTCCTTGAGTCTTTAAATACCTAATCACTCTGCTTGCTGTTCTTGCTGACAGTTATTTTTGCTGTCACATTCTCTTTCTATCGGCTGCAAACCTGCATATAAACGTCTTAAACTCTCTCTAGTGATATTTTTCAAAATGTACATGTTTATACACAGCCTTCCCCACACTTTGGCTTAAGATCATTGGACCTTCAATATCCCCACAAATTGTCCTGTAAGGTGTCTCGGCCAAACAAACTTTAGCCACGTAGTCAATAGACAAACAAAAAGAACATCACTGGACCTTTATTCATCAGCTTGTATGCACATCCACATGCGAACTCGGAATTTTCCACCTTAAGCAGACCTCATGCTTTCTAGAGGCTTCAGAAGGGCACTTTCTTCCCGCGCAAATACCGATTTCTCCCATGTGATTATCGGAGGAGGCGTTGTTGGAGTCGCCGTGGCACAGGAGCTCCAAAAAAATCCTGCCCATAGTGTGGTTATTGTGGAGCAGCATCCAATGCTTGGCATGGAAACCACTAGCCGCAATTCCGAGGTAATCCACGCCGGACTCTATTATCCTCCCGACTCTCTCAAAGCTAAACTTTGCATCCGTGGAAAGCAATTGATATACAAATTGCCGAAATCGTCTGTTCCGCATCAACAATGTGGCAAGTGGGTTGTGGCGCAGACTGAGGCGGAGGCGGAGTATTTGGACAGTTTGCTGGCAAATGCTTCCCAATTGCAGGTGGAAACGGAACGAATCTCGGAGAAAATGGCCCGAAATTTGATCCCTGACATCCGTGCCTCTTTTGGTGCCCTCCACTCTCCGTCAACGGGGATCATTTCGGCACACGATTTGACCCAGTATTTTCATGCCCAGTTTGACAATGCTGGTGGCACATTGGCATTAAACACACGTGTTGAAAACTTGGAGCATGATCTGGGAAATAGCAGATATATTGTGTACTGCACGGACAGTTCTGATGAGTTCTCAGTGACTACTGAGAACATCGTGAATTGTGCCGGGTTGCATGCCCCAAAAATTGCGAACATGCTTCTCCCAGCCAAACGCCATTTTAGCAGTCACTTTGCCAAGGGTAATTATTTTCTGTATACCCCAAAAAAGCCTTTGCATGGGAAAATCACTAAGCTCATATACCCGTGTCCACAGCCCAATATTAGTGGCTTGGGTACGCATTTGACGTTTGATTTGAGCGGTGCAATTCGGTTTGGGCCTGATTTGGAATGGCTCGATACTGAAAATGCTGCTGATATAGACTATCTGGTATCGCAAAACAACCTTGAAAATGCAAGAGATGCAATTGCAAGGTACTTTCCCCTGATATCCATCGATGAGCTTCAGGGGTCTTATAGCGGGGTCAGACCGAAAATTCTGTCCAAGAACACCAAAGGATTTGCTGATTTTTATATTATGGAGGAGGAAGGATTCAGTGGATTTGTCAATTTGTTAGGCATCGAGAGCCCAGGCCTCACCTCTTCTTTTGCCATCGCCGAGTATGTCAGGGACATTTATAGCGGCAAACACAATGAGTATCATTGAATTATGATAAACAGAAGGTTCTTATTGAATATTTAAATCAATTAGATATCCGATAGTAGTAATCCAATATTTAAACCAATTAAATATCCGATAGTAGTAATCCAATATTTTTCTCAAAAACACTAAAATGAATTGAATCAATAGTCTATTATTCCAATTCAGATTTTTCCTTTCAATTTGCACTAGCGGAGGTTATCGTTTACTCCTAAATCCTTCAACAATGGCATCTTTTGCGATGATATAATCAGTCTTTCGCGACATTACAGTCTTTCAAAATTATTCAAACCATTTCGCACAATCTTTCAAACCAAATAGCATAATGTTTCACACCAACTTTTAATAGAATTCAGTAATCAGAAATTTTATATCTGGACGATTGCTTATTCATAATATTCTTGGAGTCTTTCAATCAAGCTTCAAAAGCGACAAAACTAAAGTAGTTTCCATGTTATCTTGTGTATAAGAACTTGTATTTGGTTTGAGTAATTTTGAAATATTGGTATGAATAATTTTGTCGCACTAGTATGAATAATTTTGAAAAATACTGTAATAAGTGTCTCTCGCGACAATACTAAGTGGCGACAATAATAAGTATCTTTCGCGACAATAATATGATGTTCTTCTGCTTCTGTAGTAATAGTTATAGTAATAGTGACGTAATTGACCATCTTGAATAATCAGTTAAAAGTGTTTGGATTGTAAGGTTATTCGACAGTGTCGTTTGTAAACAGAATTAATCTCTAAATGTTCCACTCCCAAATAGTACAAGTCATTCATTCCATAACTATTCTCCTTGGTTTTACCGGGTTATTTTCTCTTTGATTCCACATTGGTTTGATTATGAACTCGCACTTGAAAGACCATGTGAAATTGTAATCGCAATATATTTGTTTCGTAAAAATATTCTCGAATTCTATGCGGAGGATGGCCCTTTATATATTCGAAGCCCGCGTTTCAGGTTTTGCAGCCACGCGAAACCTCATATAAAGATACCTCAATCCCCACATTTCCTGCCTCTCATATCCTTTATTCTATTTAATTAATGGCCAAATATCTTCAAAGTGAACATCCGTGTCCAAGAGCTTGCATTGAACAACAATGGCCATACGTCCCGAATTACAGCCATAAGGCGGTGGAAGGAAGTTGAGCTAGAAACACTTACGAGCAAATGAATACTAATAGGAACCAGAAGATGACTAGATTTTTGACCAACACCCGCATTCCATATTCTCAAAATTCACCGTTAAAAAAGTTGTGCACTTTGAATCATACCTCTAGTTTTCTCCGTTTTTTGTCTCCAACGGGAGCTTTCGACGGCAAGTCGGCAGGTTTGGTTGCTAATGGTGATTCAGTGAAAAAATCACTCATTAATGCTTCGGTTGTCGTACACCGTCTAGACGGGTCAAGCTGAGTCATGGATATCATAAGGTCTAATGCTTTTTCCGTGGCAGCACTAAACCGGTTGCGCAACTCCTGTCTCGATGGTAAAGGATACACTCTGAGCGCATTATACAGCGGTAAACTGGACACATTGGGCCATATTTGTTCAGTGGGAGTTCCCAAGGCCTTGAAAGTCACTTCCAATTGGTCAACGTCATCCTGTCCTGGAAGGTACGGGGTTCGGAGCATCAATTCGGCAAAAATGATCCCCACGGCCCATACATCCACTGCACCGGTATAGTGTTTGGCGCCAAAAAGAAGCTCTGGCGCTCGATACCACCTAGTGACCACTTTTGGAGTGAAATCTTCATTGGCGTTGCCGAAAGCACGCGCCAAACCAAAATCGGCTATCTTTAGCTGGCCATCTGGGGCCAACAATAGATTGTTGGGCTTTAAATCCCGATGCAAAATGAAGTTACGGTGGCAGTGGTGTAATCCACGTAGCGTCATGAGAAGCCAGGATTTGATGTCGGACGATTTGAACACTATAGATTGGTCTTTGATGAGAACTTCGAGGTCACATGGCAAGAACTCCAAAACGAGGTTCAAGTTCTTGTCAGGTGACATGAACACATCAATCAACTCCACGACATTGATGTGTCGAAGTTCTTTCAAGTACTTGACCTCGCGGATGGCGGACATATCGAGACCATCTTTGAAAAGACCGGTTTTGATCTCTTTGGTGGCAATGCGGCGGTTGGTTTTCACTTGCTTTCCAACATAAACAACAGCATATGTTCCTTCACCAACCTTCTTGGCTTTGGTGTAATCGCTCATGGATGAGAAGGCTTCAGGTTATTATATTATCGTTGCAACCTGGTGGAGTGTTTCTCATGGAATGCTCACATCCTGCACATAAGCATTTCTGGAGTCCAGCCTTTGCAATATGACCAACTCTCTGAGTCTTCAGATCGATGTTTTTCGATCGTGAACAATTTCGATTTAACATGGAGAGCAGCTTCAGAAAATACCTGGGGGTAAGTTGGCATTGTATTGTGGTGTTACATGCAGTACGACCCAAAGCTCATCATCAAGTATATATTTTTGCCTAAATCCGGAAGACCAATTTTCGGCTTGATTTCTAGATTAGACATATGATTCTATGGAGAATCAAGTTATCTGACGAACGGGAATGACAAGGACACTTGTATCCAGGAGGTTTGGGTTTTCAGAGTGACCTACAGTATTTTTCAATACAGTAATTTTCAAAATTATTCATACCAGTGCGACAAAATTATTCATACAGTGTTTTTCAAAATCATTCAAACTAGTGCGACACAATTATTCATACCAATATTTTAAAATTGTTCAAACTAATGCGACAAAATTATTCAAACCAAATGGCATAATGTTACACCAACTTTTAATAGTTATCAGTAATCAGATATTACATATCTTGCTGATTGCTATTATATTCGAGTCTTCCAATCACCGGTAGAAACGGACAAAACTAAAGTAGTTTCCATGTTATGCTATATATTAAAACTTGTATTTGGTTTGAATAATTTTGAAATCCAGTGTTTCAGTGTTTTTCAAAATTATTCATACAGTCTTTTTCAAAATTATTCATACCAGTGCGACAAAATTTTTCATACCAATATTTCAAAATTATTCATACCAGTGCGAGAAATTATTCATACCAAATGGCATAATGTTCACACCAACTGTTAAGAATTTTCAGTATTCAGATAATTTATATCTTGCAGATTGCTATTACATTCTATTCTTGGTGTCTTCTAATTAACGGTTGAAACGGACAAATTAAAGTAGTTTCCATGTTATGCTGTATATTAAAACTTATACTTGGTATAAATAATTTTGAAATATTGGTATGAATAATTTGAAATATTGGTATGAACATTTTTGTCGCATTGGTATAAATATCTTTGAAAAATACTGTACCAATATTTCAAAATTATTCAAACCAGTGCGAAAAAATTGTTCAAACCAAATGGCATAATGCTTCATATCAACTTTTAATAGAATTCAGTAATTAGATATTTTATATCTTGCTGATTGCTTTTTTGTACTATTCTTAGAGTCTTCCAATCAACGGTCAAACAGAATTAACTAAAGTAGTTTTCATGTTATGCTGTATATCAACTTTTGGTTTGAATAATTTTGTAATACAGTCTTTTTCAAAATTATTCAAACTAGTGCGAAAAAAATATTCATACTAATATTTCAAAAATATTCATACTAATATTTCAAAAATATTCATACTAATATTTCAAAATTTCAAACTAGTGCGACAAAAATATTCAAACCAATATTTCAAAATTATTCAAACCAAATACAAGATTGTATATACAAGATAATATGGAAACTAGTTCAGTTTTGCCCCTTGGACCCTGAACTCCTAGATGAATATATGAGGCAAACCTCTAGATGAAGATTTCTGAATATTGATTCTAAAACAGTTGGTGTCATACATTTCGTCATTTGGTTTGAAAGATTGTAAGAAGTGGTACGAAACTTTTTGAGAATTGATTTGAATTATTTTGTCGCACTGGTATGAATAATTTTGAAAAATACTGTATTCATACCAATGCAACAAAATTATTCATACCAATGCGACAAAATTATTCATCAATATTTCAAAATTTCACACCAACTTTAATAATTTTCAGTAATCAGATATTTTATATCTCTACGAGTTATATTTACTCAATTGGGAGTTTTCCAATCAACGGTCAAACGGACAAAACTAAAGTAGTTTTCATGTTATGCTGTATATTAACTTTTGGTTTGAATAATTTTGTATTTGGTATGAATAATTTTGAAAAACAGTGTAAATCTAAAAATTGATCGACTTTATCAAAGGGGAGGTATTTGGTAATGTGTGTATCTTGGTAATGTGTGTATCTTGGTAATGTGTTGTTTATTGAAAATAGGGTTGACATACAATGTCTATAATTATGTTGCAGTGAAATCAAGACTGGCAAGTCTAACGATTTCATTGATTATATGGATTCCCATTGGGCAAAAACATACCAAGAGGCTCCGGTATCGCCAATGACCAAGCCACGGTACAAGCCCTTTTCTTGGCAAGAAATGGTCAGCTTGAACGTGCCGTATGGCTTGTTGGGATTGTCCTGGACCAATTTGGAATATTTTCCCGAAGGAGATTCTATGACGATCTTGAAGCCATCATCCATGCCTGAAGCAGGCAAGGTGGAAGGGTGTACGTCAATTTCAAAAATGTACGTATTTTTGCAAGAAATGTTGCTCACCTGAGGATGCTTGACGTAAAGATCGTTGTTCTGAGCCCGGATTGTGGGAAACCTGGGGACAAATGCACACAGCTTATTTTTTCCGGCGTGGTACAAGGGAATGACACAAGCCAATTCATGGATATTATCAAATTGTGTTTGTTTGCCCTTGGGCCCGGCAAATATTTGCAAAACGCCGATATCTTCTTTTTCGGGCAAAATGGCCTTGATTTTGGCGATTCGTTGGTGTCCTTTCCAATATGCTTGGCAGAGGGTGTAATCGTTGGAGGTGGTGCGAGAGGTTTTGATCAAAACAAAAGCTTCCGTTGACGGTGGAAGCAAAAGGTCAGCCTCAAAGAATTCGAGGTCGGTCATGCGCGTGAGGGAATTGTTGAAGTTGAGGAATTGAAGGCCATTTTTGTGGAATCCAGAATATGTTCTTGGCAAATGAAACGATACATTCAAGTCAATGGGAGGGGTCACGTGTTGCAACTGTATGACCGACGGTAAATGAGTGGAGACAAGGTCAAGTGGATCGGTCAAGAAATAGAATTCGTTTTCGCCATTGATATTGCATATGGTGCCGCTTTTGAAACACAACAAGTCAATCAACTTGAAACACCCATTTCCACGATCATCCATTTCCACCATCACAGAGAGCCAGCAATGGTTGACGGAGAATTGGTCCGAGTGGTAGAACTCGTTGGGCTTCTTCCAGAATCCCAAAACAACCTCTGCTGGGATACGCAATGCCTGTAAAAGTTTCTTAAAGATATAGTTAAGTTGAAAAACTGTAGCCTGGTGCGTATGCAACACCTCGTTGAGTTTGGGCTTCGCCTGCAGAATGCGCTCACCTTCTTCAGCAATGATTTCAAACTTGCATAAGTGCAATAAAAGGGCTCTAATTTGGTTGGGCTGCGAGTGGCTAAATTTAACGCTGATGTCAGAAATCAATTCATTGAAGTCATGGTCAACGGCGTATTTTGCCACGAAATTGTGGACCTTTTTGTCGTCGAAATCAATGGGCCCACCATCAATTTGGTCTGGCCCATACGTTTCGTTGGTGTTGATATCGGAAATATACTCCAAGGGCTTGACGATGAAATTTCCCTCGCTGCGGAGCACTCTTTTGGTGCGAAGCTGTTTGTCCTGCAGAGTGAGGGTGTTCATTCTGTTGAGGTCAATCTTGATGGTTTGCCAATCGTCAGGTTCCTCTATAAGGCGTTGTTCCATCAAGTTCATCTCAGGCTTTCGCTTGAACAATTTCTGGAGCACTTTAGGGTGCTTGGATTTTTTGTCTTTGAAGATGACGTTCATAACGTCTTCCTCATCGTTCATGTTCAAACGAGCCACTGATGTGCGCAAGTCTTGGTCGTTGGAAGCATCGCTGCGTTCAAACTTGTGCCGGTAAAAAGATCCAGCACTAGTCGCACTGAGTTCTGAGAGATTCAATACGTCACTTTGCAAGGACGACTTCATTTTTTCTTGTTGCTCAGACATGCCGCTGCTGGCAAATTCTCTTTCAAAATCGTCATATCGCTTGTGCTTGGGAGGAGGCGGAGGCACGTCGTCGTCATCGTCGTTGTCGGTGAAAGCCGTGTCACGTGACTCGTGTCTTTGCTGCTGCTGTTTAGCCAGCAAGAGGTCTTCGCTGACGAAGCTGGACTCATTCAGCTGCAAATGGGACCGCTCCAACTCCTTCAAGTGCTGCAATTGGAGCTCGAGCTCGAGTTTTTTCTGCGAGATGTTGTGGTAGAAGTCATTTTCTGTATCGAAGCTCTTTTGGTGGTGGTGAGCCTTGGAGAAGCCCGGGTTCATTTTGACCGGCGACGAATTGGGAGACATCATTTGACTCAAGCGTTTGGTTTCCACCAAGTTGTCTGTGGTGTTAGCCTTAACCATACCCAGGCTCAACACATACTGGGAGTAGAGGTTGTTTTGGGGCTTCAGCTTTGACTTGGGGCTCTTTCTGGACCTCATGGCGAGATACGACGCGTCTGCATCCTCGAAACTCATGTTCATCTCATCTATAGCCGGAGCGGATTTTGATTTGGGCAGCATTCGATACCCTAAGTTCTGAAGCGAACGTTCCAGCTTGCTTGGAGTTGTATACAGCTGCGAGTTTCTGTCTTTGTTTGGGGTAAACAGCTGGGAGTTTTTGTTTGGAGTATACAGCTGCGAATTTCTGTCTTTATTTGGAGTATACAACTGAGAGTTTCTGTCTTTGTTTGGAGTATACAGCTGGGAATTTCTGTCTTTGTTTGGAGTATACAGCTGGGAATTTCTGTCTTTGTTTGGAGTATACAACTGAGAGTTTCTGTCTTTGTTTGGAGTATACAACTGAGAGTTTCTGTCTTTGGTTGATGCAACATACACCTGGGAGTTTCTTTCCTTGCTTGGAGTTCCACTTATCTGCGAGTTTCTGTCCAGTTTGCTGGGAGTGGGAGGATTGGATGTTCTAGCCTGGTACTTGAATATCGCTGGAGATGGCGATGCAGATTGTGGGAGTGCGGCCAGACCACGTTGGCCATGAGGCTCCTTCACCGGAGTATTTGGAGTAGATCCAGAACTGGTACTGACAACCTCGACGAAATCTTTGGGGAAGATGCCCTCAGATCCATTGCGGACCAAAGAGCCCTGCCACCACAGATCATCCACGGTGTGGAAAACACGAATGGTTTCATTTTCAAGAAAACCCAAGTCACCTTCTTGTTCACCAGTCCACGACACTTTGGTCTTGACCATAAAAGGGACTTCTGGAGACATGAGGAGAGACTATGGTGGGAGAGACTATGGTAGGAGATGATGTGGCTGTAGTTATGTTGTGCCAAGTTATGTTGTGCCAAGTTATGTTGTGCCAAGTTATGGTGACCGAGAATCGAGGTGTAATCGGTTAAGCCTGATTCAGATGATAGAGAGTATATGATAAGGACAGAAGAAAATGGGATAAAAAAGGAGATGATGCTGTTATGGGATCTGGAAGGGAATGTGGATATATGAGCGACAATAGCTGATAAAGCGTTGACGACTGGAGAAGATGCTATTCTATGGAAACGTTGGTGGTGGATGCAAAATGGACAGAGGCCAAAAAAAAGACCTATTCGGCCAATGCTATGATTATTGATGCAGAAGCTGTTGAATCAGAGCAGCAGATAGAAATCCAAATGGATATGCAATGACAGCGCAGTCAAGAATGTGTTTGGTGCTCGAGACTTGAAGCGGTTTCCTGATGCGGCGCGGATGTAAATAGACACACGTGATGCGGCACGTGCGAAATCTGGAGTATCTATAAATACAGTGATTTTAAAATATTCAAACCAGCGACAAAATATTCTAACCAGGAACAAAATATTCAAACCAGCAACAAAATATTCAAACCAGCAACAAAATATTCAAACCAGCAACAAAATATTCAAACCAATATTTAAAAGTTTCGTAACCCTTCACCATTCTTTCAAACCAATACAGCTTGGTGTAGACAGCATAATAAGAACCGCAGTTCTGTTTGACGGATCGAAAGATTCTAAATGTAGTATATGAGGCAATCCATCTGATTTCAGATTAATGGCTTGGTGTGATACGCGTTTTGGTTTGATGTGCGAATGGGTGCGAAACTTCGAAAGATTGGTTTGAACTTTGTTTTCTTAGTTCGAAACATTTTGCCGCGGTGGTTTGAACTATTTTGTTCTTGGCTCGAAACATTGTCGCACTAGTTTGAATAGTTTTGAAAAATCACATTACAGAAAAATTGTACACTTTAAAAAAACTATACACTTTAAAAACTATACACTTTAAAAACTATACACTTTAAAAATCTATACACTTTAAAAATCTATACACTTTAAAAAACTATACACTTTAAAAACTATACACTTGAAAAAAACTGTACACTTTAAAACAGTACACTTTAAAGAAAAACCACCTTACAGAAACACTATACTTTAAAGAAAACCATCACTTTACAGTGGTTTTCAAAAATATTCAAACTTGAAGAGTGTACACTTTTTAGTGTTTTTCAACCTATTCAAACTAGTGCGACAATTTTTCAAACCAAATGGCATGTTTCACACCAACTTTTAATAGAATTCAATATTCCGAAATATTAAATCCGAAGATTGCCTCATATATATTTAAGGGTCATTTTCCATGTCATACTGTATATTAAAACTTGTATTTGGTTTGAATCTTTTGAAATATTGGTTTGAATAATTTTGTCGCACTAGTTTGAATAATTTTGGCGTATTGGTATGAATAATTTTGAAAAATACTGTACATGTCAGTAATCAGATAATTTATATCTGGACGATTGCTCTTATATTCTATTCTTGGAGTATTCCAATCAACGGTCGTAACGGATAAAACTAAAGTAGTTTAATGTTATGCTGTATACTAAAACTTGTATATGGTTTGAATAATTTTAAAATATTGCTATGAATATTTTTCAAATACTGTATTTCAAACGTTCACCACTTCGCACAATCTTTCAAACCAAATGGCATAATGTTTCACACCAATTCATTGAAATTCAATATTCCGAAATCTCATCTGGACAATTGTCTCATGTAATATTGTGATTCAAGAACCAAAACGTACAAAACTGAACTAGTTTCCATTTATTCTGTATACAACAACTTGTATTTGGTTTGGAAGAATGTGCGAAACTTTTAATAGGTGAATAATTTTGTCGCACTACTTGAATACTTTTGAAAAACTGTATACATGTTATAACTATTTAGCTATAAACGTATCGGACCAAAGATTTAAACTCCAACCAGAGATTTTATATGCAAGTCACAGATTAGATGATCAGATCGAAAGTTCGTCTAGAAGAGTTGGATCTGAATAGAAGCGTCGTTGATTCAACGGATCAAAGTAGGAAATATTATCTTCTTTAGATCTGGTGTCAATGTCTTGTTTCAGGTTTCGATGCGTTGAGAGTTCTGGTAAAAAATGCAAGCGACCAAGTTCAAAAAGTCTAATCAGGGTTCAATATCAGTTTTGATGGAGACCAGGAGAGTTTACATTTTCCAGATAAATTGGGCAGTAGAGAATTCAAAGTAGATGGATTCGATATGAAGTTCATTATCAAGCTGAAATAAATGGATTAATCATATGAGACGAGACGAACATAGTCTTCTTGAGTTTGACCAGAAAGTCCCCAATCTCTATCTCCAGAAATATCACAATTGTGGCTGGTCATTACTGATATGTCCTTTTTTGACCTCTAAGTAAAAATCATGGTCCTGGTGTGGATCTATAATCTTTACCAAGTCCAGAAGATTGACTATGGAATATGTTCCTTGAAGGTGCAAATTCTTTCTCATCAGCCTTCCTATCTCGATAAGTATTAGTCGGTAATTTTGAATAGTACATATATCTTCATTTAGAATATCTAGCCTATACAGAGTTTAAAATTATACAAACAAGTGCGACAAAATTATTCAAATCAAGATTTCAAAATTATCGAACCAGTGCGACAAAACTATTCAAACCAATATTTCAAAATGTTTCACACCAACTTTTAATAGAATTCAGTAACCAGAAATTTTATAACTGGACGATTGCTATTAAGTTCTATTTTTGGAGTCTTCCAATCAACGGCAAAACGGACAAAACTAAAGTACAAAACTAAAGTAGTTTTCATGTTATGCTGTATACAGTCCTTTTCAAAATTATTCATACCAATATATCAAAATTATTCAAACCAAGTGGCATAATGTTTCACGCCAACTTTAATAGAATTCAGTAATTAGATATTTTAAATCTGGCCGATTGCTTGTATATAATATTCTTGGAGTCTTCCAATCAACGGTCGAAACGGGCAAAACCAAAGTAGTTTTTATGTTATGTTATATATTAAGACTTGTATTTGGTATGAATAATATTGTCGCACTGGTATGAATAAATTTGAAAAATACTGTATTAAAACTTTTATTTGCTATGAATATTTTTGACTTCGCACAATCTTTCAACCAAATATCATGTTTCACACCAACTTTTAATACAATTCAGTAATCTGAAATTTTATAGCTGGACGATTGCTTATAAATAGCATTTTTTTCAATCAACGGTCGAAACGGAAAAACTAAGGTAGTTTCCATGTTATCGTGAAAATGTAACTTGTATCTGGGTTGAATAATTTATATTGGTTTGAATAATTTATATCGTGTAAATATAACTTGTATTTGGGTTAATAATTTCAGACTGGTTAATAATTTTGTCGCACTAGTTTGAATATTTTTGAAAAATACTGTAAATGTACTGTCCGAGAAAACAAAGGCCACGGATGTACGGGTTTCACAAAGCACAACTGCAGATACCTTAGTTTTTGCTGGTAAAGTGACTACATGACTTCATGTCATGGATGATCTATTATCATTAATTACAGTTGGTCTATCTAGCCCTGGCGCACTCCACTGACAATGTCGTCCACTCTCAACAAAAGACAGGCACTCTCGATGGCCGTCTTGATGGACTGCAGCTTGATGACCTCGGGCTCCCAGATGCCGTAGTCGTTCATATCCACAACCTTGCCCAAATCACCATCGATTCCAAACGTGTGTTCGCCAGCCGCATGCTTAGCTCTCAATTGCGAGAGAATGCGGATGGGCTTACCCCCACAGTTCTGGATCAATGTCCTTGGAATCACCTCAAACGCATCGGCAACGGCCTGGTATGGCCACTGTGCCACGCCCTCGATGGTCTTGGCTTTCTCCGACAATTTGACGCTGACGGCCATCTCTGTGGCGCCTCCTCCGGGACTCAAGGATGGCTCGAACATGACATTTCGGGCCACGGCCATGGCGTCCTGCAAATTGCGCTCGATCTCGTTCAAGATATCCTTGGAGGCGCCTCTGAGCAACACGGTACAGGCAGTAGCATCCTTGCAGTCCACGAGGTAGGTGAAGTACTCATCGCCAATGAGCTCCACCTTGAAAAGCCCACATTTGGTACCAATATCCGACTCCTTCAAGTCCTCGATACGGTTGACAATGGTGGCTCCAGTGGCACGGGCTATGCGGTTGTTGTCGGATTTCTTGACTCTTCTCAAGGCAGTCACTCCGCCCTTCAACAAGTAGTGCTGGGCCAAGTCGGACACGCCCTTTTCTGTCAACACCAAGTCGGGTTTGAACTCCAAGAGTTGTTCGCACAACAAGCGCACCTGCTCCTCTTCGATCTGCAAGATTCTGTTCCAGTCCTCTTCTTTGGTGATCTCAATGTTGGTTTGGGACTCGCCCTTCTTGTACTCCAAGGGGCAATCCAATAAGATCACACGGGGGTTTTCGATTCTCCGCTTCATCTTGGGGTGTGTCACGTCCTTGTTCAACAATATGCCGTCCAAGACCTCGGAGTCAGTGACCTCTCCGCCAGGAATCTTCTCCACACGTGCATACCTCTTGATATCAATCTCCTTTTCCGTTCCTTTTTCAATTGTTACGGTCCTGACCGCCTTCAACGCCAACTCACACATCTTCTGCGACCATTTGTTGATGTACTTGGTGCCAATGGTGGCCCGGATCAACTTGATCATGGCCTCGTCGTTGGAAGTGTCCACAGGACTGGACACCGAATGGATAATCTCCAAGGCATCGGCCAAGGCTTGTTTCAAGGCCTGGATAATCACCACCGGGTGCAAGTTTTTCTCGATGTAGGGAAACGCCTGGGCTAAGATCTCACCGGCCAAGATGATCACGGTGGTGGTACCGTCGCCCACCTCCTCGTCCTGAGTTCGACTTAGCTCTATCATGGACTTGGCCGCAGGGTGGGACACGTCGATTTCACGGAGAATGGCGTGGCCGTCGTTGGTGAGCGTGATTCCGCCCATGGGGTCCAATAGCATCTTCAACATAGCCTTGGGGCCCAAGCACGTGCGGATGATGTCTGCCACAGCCTTGGCGGCGGTGATGTTGGCCACCTGCGCCTGGCGCCCGCTCTGCCTTTCCGTGGAGGCGTTCAAGTATACGACTGGAGCTTGCATTGGGGAGTAGAAGAGAGCGCTGGAAAAGACTTGCGCGAAGGCGCACCATGAAGTCCACTGCGCGCGGCCACTAGTGATGGTATGAGTACGACACGACTATGGAAATCATTGGATGAACACGGCACGTCACTAGTCATTGGATGAGTACGGCACGACCATGTAAGTTATGTATGGAAAGACAATGGAAAAGAGTAGAGGTTAGGCAAGGAGTAGGTGGAGGTGATTAGGAAGAGTAGAGTATAGGTTTGAGAAATAGAGAGGAAAGTAGAGGGTATGTATAGAGTATGATATAGGGTGTATTATGAACTACTGCACAAGATAGTAAAGAGTAGAGTATTTTAGAGTATTAGAGAATGAGTATAGATAAGTATTTAGATAGTATTTAGATAGTATTTAGATAGTATTTAGATAGTATTTAGATAGTAGAGTTGTATGGTATTGAAAGAGTAGAGAGTATATTAGAAGGCGCGATAGAGTATCAACTACAGAGATTTATATGGAGAGTATAGTACTATGTGTATTATCAAAAGAGTATAGTAGAGAGTGGAAAGCAAAGTACTATAGAGAGTAGTATTAGAGAGTATTTAGAGAGTATTTAGAGAGTATTTTAGTATAAGAGAATATTTAGAGTAGAAAGTATGGTACTATGGAGAGTATAGTATTGAAAAAGTATAGTAGAGAGATTCGAAGATATCTATAGAGAGTATAGTAGAAAGTGAGGAGTTTTAAAGAGATATTTAAAGAGAGTATTTGAGGAGTAGTTAAAGAGTTTTAAAGAGTTTTAAAGAGAGTATTTGAAGATTATTATAGAATGTATTGTAGAAAGTAGTAAATGGCAGAGAGTCTTACAGGATATTCTACAGATTCTACAGAGTAAAGAGTATAGTAATACAGAGTGAAGTATTAAAAGAGGATTGTAGAGAGTAGTAAAGAGTAAATAGTAATTTAGAGTATTCTACAGATTCTAGAGAGTAGAGAGTTAATACTACAGAGAGTATAGTTGTTAGATCTTTTGATGACGTCAAGTGCCAGATTTTCATTTTTTCGTGAATGATATATTGAGAAGGGGAATCGGGTTTGCTTATATAGACTTCGGGACGTATGTATCCCGGAGTTAAGCTAGTGACCAAATGTTTCAGACAAGCGGTAGTAGGATGGAGCTGGGGATGCATCACTGGGTTTAAGACTGAGGTAGTATAAGTACTGAATCTCTGACATTGTCTAGGCTATGATTGCAGATATTATAGTGTAGTAGTATAGTAGTATAGTGTAGTATTATAGTAGTATAGTGTAGTATTATAGTAGTATAGTGTAGTATTATAGTAGTATAGTGTAATATTATAGTAGTATAGTGTAGTATTATAGTAGTATAGTGTAGTATTATAGTAGTATAGTGTAGTATTATAGTAGTATAGTGTAGTATTATAGTATTATAGTGTAGTATTATAGTAATATAGTGAAGTAGTATAGTAGTATAGTGAAGTAGTATAGTTTAGTAGTGTAGTAGTGCAGTAGTATAGTGTGGGTCTGTGAATAATGTGGTTGGAAGTAACTGAGCTCCATACCAGTACTAAAGTCTACCCCCAAAATAGACCATTTGCATCCAGATATGTAGAGTGATGTAGTATTAAAGTAGTAGATAGTCTAGTAGTATAGTAGAATATAATAGTATAGTGATATAGTAGTATATACGCTAGTGGTAGAGTAGTATGTATAGTAGAGTTGTGTGTATAGTAGAGTAGTATAGAAGTATAGTAATAGAGTATAGAGTATAGTAGTATAGTGGTATAGTAGTAGAGTATAGTGGTAGAGTATAGTATATTAGTATAGCAGTAAGTAGTCTAGTGGGATAGTCTAGTAATACTAAATAGTCTAGTAGTAAAAAATCAAGTGGTAGAGTAGAGTAGTAGTAGAGTAGAGTAGAGTAGTAGTAGAGTAGAGTAGAGTAGTAGTAGAGTAGAGTAGAGTAGAGTATAATAATAAGTAGTCCAGTAATAAAGAGTCTAGTGGTAGAGTAGTAGAGTAGTAGAGTAGTAGAGTATTAGAGTATTAGAGTAGTAGAGTAGATTAGTATTATAGTAGTACTATAGGAAATACTTCAGTAGTAAATAGTCGAGTAGTAAAAGTCAAGTGGTGAGTAGTATAGTAGTAGATAGTCTAGTACTAGACTAGAGTATAATAGTATAATAGTCTAGTCGTCAGATCCACCATGGGTATTACACTAACCACTGGTTGAAATTATAGCTACGCTGTGAGATTAGAAGAGGAATGGTAGGCGGGCCGAGATTATCGACCTGACCTCAAAAGTGGCTACCATCAACTACGCATCCACCCAGACACTAAATCCTACACTACCTTCCACACACCCTTCGGTCGTTTCCAGTGGAAGGTTCTTCCCTTTGGTTCTACGATGGCTGCCCTTCTCGGACTATATAATTACCCAGATTCCACTTAGTGGGAAGCCATCAACGAATACATAGCTGATAGGTAAACAAATGTTACTAAAGAATCTAACACTAGGGGTAAAGTAGTATATAGTCTAGTGGTAGAGTATTATGTATAGTGGTAGAGTATTATGTATAGTGGTAGAGTATTATGTATAGTAGTATACTAGTATATAGTCTAGTGGTAGAGTAGTATAGTAGTATAGTAGTATAGTAGTATAGTAGTAGAGTATAGTAGTAGAGTAGTATAGTAGTAGAGTATAGTAGTAGAGTAGTAAGTAGTCTAGTAATACTGAATAGTCTAATAGTAGATAGTCTGGTGGTAAAGTAGTTGTATAATAGTAGAGTAGAGTAGTAGTAGAGTATAGTAGTAGAGTATAATTATAAATAGTCCAATAATAATGAGTCTAGTGGTAGAGTAGTATAATGGTAGATTATAGTAGTAGTATATTATAGTAATAAAAAGTCTGGTAGTAGAGTAAATTAGTAGTATAGTGGTTTTATAGGAAATAGTCCAGTAGTAAATAGTCTAGTACTAGAGTAGAGTAGTATAGTAGTAGAGTAAAATACTAGAGTAGAGTAGTATAGTAGTAGAGTAAAATACTAGAGTAGAGTAGTATAGTAGTAGATAGTCTAGTACTAGAGTAGAGTATAGTATAGTAGTATATAGTCTAGTGGTAGAGTAGTATATAGTCTAGTGATAGAGTAGTATGTATACTTGCATAGGTGTATAGTATAGTAGTATAGTAGTATAGTAGTATAGTAGTATAGTAGTATAGTAGTATAGTAGTATAGTAGTATAGTAGTATAGTAGAGTAGAGTAGAGTAGAGTAGTAGAGTATAATAGTATAGAGAGTAAACTAGAGTAGAGTAGTAGATTAGTAAGTAGTCTAGTAATACTAAATAGTCTAGTAGTACATATTCAGGTGATAGAGTAGGTGTACGATAGTAGAGTAGAGTAGTAAAGTATAGTAGTAGAGTATAATAATAAATAGTCCAGTAATATAGAGTCTAGTGGTAGAGTAGTATAATGGTAGAGTATAGTAGTAGTATAGTAGAAAGAGTCTAGTAGTAGTGTAAATTAGTAGTACAGTAGTATTATAGGAAATAGTCCAGTAGTAAAAGTCAAGTACTAGATGGTCTAGTACTAGAGTAGAGTAGTATAGTAGTAGAGTAGAAGAGTATAGTAGTTAGTCTAGTACTAGATTAAAATAGTATCAGAGTACAGAGTAGCAATCTAATAATATACTCTGAAAAAATATAACAGCCCTTGTCTACCCATTCAGTTACCCAGATTTCATCGTCATGCATATTGCTTATCCATAGTACACCAGAGCGCTGCCATGCGCGACTCACTAGTCTCATTCTCCACTACACCTCACTACACCATGGAGTACATCAACACCAACTTTGTGACATTCACAGATCTCTCCCATTTGGAAACGGAGATCCGTGACCTTGAGGACCAGGGGTGCGTGCTCGAGGACCACATCATGGCCAAAAGCAACGGCCTGGAGTCGCCCAAATCTGAGTATATTCAACAAGCAAAGGCGCTAGTGGAGGAATTGCAGCAGCTCCAAATCCCGCAGAAAAGCCCCGATGAGTTGAGTCAAGCGTTTGAATCGCTCATAAACAGGTATGGTCCCGTTCTGATAATACGGGACCTCCAGCTCAGTCTCCAGGAAAAGGCTCTGTTACAGGCTGACGTGGAGCAATTGCAGGAAGCAGCGGCTGTGGAGGAAAAGATCCATGGCCTTTCAGAAAATAGTGCAGTGAAAGAATTTGGAGATGTGGCTCAGGAATTGGCTTGCATTCGGGAACCGCTGAAGCTGCTGTTGGCGCAGACCTTCAACACCGTGGTCAAAGCAAAGAAATCCGCCCTTTCGTCGGCTCTCGCTTCGGTTCTTCAAGAAATCCACTGGCTCTCTCCCAAGGAAAAGGTCACTATCAATTCTTCCAAGCTTTCCCACATCCAGACGCTTTTTGGTGACTTGCTACACCTCCAGGGATGCGTGGAGCCGCCACAATACCCGGACTTTTGGTGGGCGGTCGAAACGCTCCTAGATCCATACTTGGTCCGCTTCAATTTCCACTTCACCGATCCCCAACTGAAGACAAACAAGATATCCAAGCCAGAGTGGGCTTTGGCTTTTGCTGAGACTTTTTTACAGGAAAACTCACTGATTTTGGACCTTGTTCTCGACCAATCGTTCCTTGTCTATGGCAAAATTGGTCTTCTTGAGGTCATCACCTACATGCTAGTGCCGTTGCGCGCCAAGTTGGTGTCTATGTTGACGGTCATCAACAGAAACATCTCCCTCTACGATGCCGAAGACGATACCGATAAGTTGGATCAGGCCGGAAGACTACTCAGCCACTTGATCTTCGAAACTGCATCGTTTGATCAGAGGTTGCGCACCAGCTACAAGTACAACCCATTTATTTCGTCCTTGACACATGCTCCCACGAAAAAATGGCTCGGTTTGACGGGCGACATTTTGTCGGACGACTCAAAAAGCACGCCGTTGGAAAACTGGCTCAATTTGGAGCTTCGATTAGCGAAAAAGCGCTTTGAACACGATATCGTGGCCTCTCCTGATGCATTCGAGATTGACTCAGACTACAGCGCCAGCTCGGAAACTCCCGACTCGGTGCTCAACCCAACCTACTCGGCGTTTGCATTGGTGAAGCTTTTCGACAACTTGACCACGCACTTCAAGACGCTTTACATTGTGAAGTACCAGTTGAAGTATGTGTCCAAAATCCAGCTTACAATTCTCCACGACTACTTGGCAGCGTTGGAAAAGGAGTTTCGCCGCTTCAACGAGTCGTTGCGTCTGAAACTCATGTCTAGTTTTCTCCCAGGCGGCTTGGCTAGCTCCAATGTTGGCAATGGCGATGTCAATCCCCAGGATATCACTACAAATGGGCTCAAGGGCCTTGAGATTCTCACGGGCTTGTACTGTCTGGCCAAATTTCTCATTGAGAAGATGGACGAGTGGTCTGAGGATTTGCTCTTTGTACAGCTCTGGGAGTACTGCCAAGATACGAGCCAAGACACAATTTTCGGTGATGCGCTCTCCAATTATAGAGACTTGTGCAGCCGAATCGTGGCCAAATACGAGGAGTTCTTCCGCAAGGAAATGCGGGGTGCGTTAAAAGAATACTTCAATTCCAACGCGTGGAACATTGAGCTGACTAGGCGGAATTCCGATTCGGGCTCATCCCACCTTGTGGACTTCTCCATGACCATTCCACCCTACCTAGCATATTTACGCCGAGTGCTCCCCGATATTGACTACTACATTATTTCCAGCGGCATATGTGACTCGTTTGCTGGCATTCTAGTGGAGTACGTGATCACCAATAACCAGTTTACCAAGTTGGGCATTCAGCAGCTCCAGAATGACATAGAGCACATGACCAGCATCATTGGCAAGCCTTTACTTTTGACAGAGCCAGGAGTTTACTCCAATGCAGGCAACAAGAAGTGGAAGAAGGTATTACAGGCAGTAGAGATGATGAAGCTGATTGACTATGAGGGTGCTAAGATATTCAAGAAGAGGTTTGATGAGGGCGATTCTGTGAGGGCTCTTTTTGACGATAGTCTCGATTGTTTGTCTAACAGTGATATCCATGATTTGTTGTATCGAATAATATGAGGTTATCTACTGGATTGGGAAACCTAGAATAAACCTGGATTAAACCTAGAATAAACCTGGATTAAACCTGGATTAAACCTAGATTAAACCTGGATTAAACCTAGATTAAACCTGGATTAAACCTGGATTAAACCTAGATTAAACCTGGATTAAACCTAGATTAAACCTGGATTAAACCTAGATTAAACCTGGATTAAACCTAGATTAAACCTGGATTAAACCTAGATTAGGGAACTTGGTGTAAGACTAGCGAGCATGGGTGTCTGGAGGTATTTCATGGACTGCATCCACCCCGCGATACATCTCGCGCACGCGTCTTAACTTACTCACCAAAAACCCCATGGCATTGAGCAGAAAACGAGTATGTATACCGTCGCCTCCCCTCCAGAACTCTACTGACCGCAGCATCTCTTCCAGGAGCAAAGCCTTGCAAAAAAGCCTACGCAAAAATACCCCGAGTTCGGCAAGCTATTCAGCATCAAGGAAAACCAACAACACATTGTCATCCCCCGCAAACCCGGCGGCGTTGTCATCGGACGCAGCTCCGCATGTGATATTCGAATCGCTGGAAGTGATGTTTCGTCCAAGCACTGTCAGATTTCGTACCTGATCAACAACAAGAAGGAGTTTCTTTTGCTCAGCGACATGAGCTCCAACGGTACATTTGTTAATGGCGAGATTTTGGGCCGTGGAGTCAGTGCCTTGCTCCATAGCGGAGATAAGATCAGTTTTGCAAAGCTGGGCTCGTATATTTTCCGCTACAGCTCGGATTCCCGGACAAAGTCCTTTTTTGACGATTACGTGTTGCAGAAACAGCTCGGAACTGGCCACTATGCCGTGGTGAAGGAGGCACGTGACCGTACCACTGGTGACATTGTGGCAGTCAAGATCTTCCACCCGAACAAGAACATCCAGGGCGAAGGACTGAGTGAAGACTCCAAGCTCCGCCAGGAGATGAACCTCTTGCTCATGATCAACCACCCCAACATTGTGCAGTTCATTTCGCATTACATCGAGCCTATCAATGAGTTTTCGTCCACGACATACTTGGTTCTAGAAAAGGTCAATAGTGGAGAGCTTTTCCAGAGGATCATCAACAAGCTGAAATTGCGCCAGGACGAGACGCGAGCCATCTACAAGCAACTTCTCTCTGGGCTCCACTACCTCCACGAGAAAAACATCATTCACAGAGATATTAAGCCAGAAAACATCCTCCTAGATATAACGCCCCGCATGCAGGGCCATGGAAAACAAACCGGGCCATGGGACGACGATGAGTATGACGTCAAGGTGAAGATTGCAGATTTCGGCTTGGCCAAGTTCATTGGCGAGTTGAAGTTCACCAACACTTTATGTGGCACACCTGCGTACGTGGCACCGGAAGTGCTCAACAACAATAGGAACTACTCCACCAAGGTTGACATTTGGTCGGCCGGTGTCTTGCTCTATGTGTGCCTCTGTGGGTTTCCGCCGTTTAGCGAGGAACTAGGGCCGCCCAACATGCGTGAGCAAATTCTCCAGGGCAAGTATGCATTCTACCTGCCCTATTGGGACGAAATTTCGGACCTGGCTTTGGATCTTATCTCCAACCTTTTAATTGTGGATCCTGCCACGAGGTACAACATCAACCAGACATGCCAGCATTTTTGGTTTCAAGAAGATGAGCAGACAAATGGGTCAGATGAGGCAATGGAGACACAGTCCCAAACAGAGACCCAAACAGAGACCCAAACAGAGACCCAAACACAGTCCCAAACACAGACCATTGAAAGAACTCCTTCAGTATGTGAACCCGTGACCCTCCAACAGCGGTTCACATCAGAGCTCAACTTTACGTGATATGCATTGGTAATTACTGACGTTACCGATTGACTTTGTGGATTATAATGGAGGGAACAAATTTTCGCCAGTGAATATTCTGGACAACTAAAATGACTTTAAATTAATCTGGTACGTGACCTTGATAAACTTTATAAAAAGCACCTGATAATAATACAATTTCTACTTATTAGCTGTTGAATAGCGGCTTGTATGCATCCACTTTTAGACTTTACAGTGTTTTTCAAAATATTCAGAGCAGCGCGCAAAATGTTCGAACCAAGAAAACTGAATAATTCAAAGTTCGTACCACTTCGCACATACTTTCAAACCATGATTCAAAAGTTACGTGTTTTCAAAATTATCACCAGTGCGACAATTATTCAACCTATAAATTATTCAACCTATAAATTAATCAACCAAATACAAGTTATATTTCCACGATAACATAGAAACTACTTTAGTTTGTCCGTTTTGACCGTTGATCAGAAGACTCCAAGGATAGTATATATGCAAACGCAAATATAAAATTTCTGATTACTGAATTCTATTAAAAGTTGGTGTGAAACATGATGTCATTTGGTTGAAAGATTGTGCGAAGTCAAAATTATTCATACCAGTGCGACAAAATTATTCATAGCAAACAAAAGTTTTAATATACAGCATAACATGAAAACTACTTTAGTTTTGTCCGTTTTGCCGTTGATTGGAAAACTCCAAGAATAGAACGTATTAGCAATCAGCAAGATATAAAATATTTGATTACTTAAAAAAATTATTAAAAGTTGGTGTGAAACATTATGTCATTTGGTATGAAAGATACAGTCTTTTTCAAAATTATTTGAACCAGTGCGACAAATTATTCATACAGTGTTTTTCAAAATTATTCAAACTAGTGCGACACAATTATTCAAACCAAATGGCATAATGCTACATATCAACTTTTAATAGAATTCAGTAATTACATATTTTATTTTGCAGATTGCTCTTTTATACTATTTTTAGAGTCTTCCAATTAACGGTCAAACGGACAAAACTAGGTAGTTTTCATGTTATGCTGTATATTAACTTTTGGTTTGAATAATTTTGTAATACAGTCTTTTTCAAAATTATTCATACTAATGACAAAATTATTCATACCAATATTTCAAAATTATTCATACCAAATAAAACTTTCAATATACAGCAAAACATGGAAACTAATTTAGTTTTGTCCGTTTCACCCTTAATTGGAAGACTCCAGGAATAGAGTATAATAGCAATCAGTAAGATATAAAATATCTGATTACTGAAAACTATTAAAAGTTGGTGTGAAACATGATGTCATTTGGTTGAAAGACTGCGAAGTGCTACGAAACATTTTGAAATATTGGTTTGAAATTTTGTCGCACTAGTTTGAATAATTTTGGAATATTGTAAATAATTTTGTCGCATTTACAGTATTTTTCAAAATTATTTGAACCAGTGCGACAAATTATTCAGCCCAATATAAAATTATTCAACCAAATACAAGTTTAATTTACACGATGACATGGTGAATACTTTAGTTTGTCCGTTTGGCATTTGATTAGAAGACTCCAAGAATAGTATATATGCAAACGCAAATATAAAATTTCTGATTACTGAATTCTCTTAAAAGTTGGTGTGAAACATCATGTCATTTGGTACAGTCTTTTTCAAAATTATTCATACCAGTGCGACAAATTATTCATACCAATATTTGAAAATTATTCAAACCAAATAAAAGTTTTAATATTCAGCATAATATGGAAACTACTTTAGTTTTGTACGTTTCGATCGCTGATTAGAAGATTCTAAAAAGAGTATATTAAAGCAATCGTCCAAATATATTTTCTGATTACTGACATCTATTAAAAGTTGGTATGAAACATTTTCCATTTGGTTTGAATAATTTTGTCGCACTAGTTTGAATAATTTTGGAATATTGTAAATAATTTTGTCGCATTTACAGTATTTTTCAAAATTATTTGAACCAGTGCGACAAATTATTCAAACCAATAATTCAAAATTTTCGTACCACTTAACCAAATGGCATAATATTTCAAACCAACTCATAAACTCAGTATTCTGAAATCGTAGATATTAATTCAATATTGAGAAATTTAAATGTAAAATTGTCTCATGTATTGTATTTGGGAGTCAAGGGTTAAAAGGAAAGAACTAGCTTACTTGTTATCGTGTAAATTAAATCTTGTATTTGGGTTGAAAGATGTGGAAAGGGGTACAGTATTTTTCAAAATTATTCATACCAAAGTTATGCTGTATATTAAAACTTGTATTTGGTTTGAATAATTTGAAATATGTTTGAATAATTTGAAATATGTTTGAATAATTTGAAATATGTTTGAATAATTTGAAATATGTTTGAATAATTTGAAATATGTTTGAATAATTTTGAAATATGTTTGAATAATTTTGAATCGTTGGTTTGAATAATTGTCGCATTGGATACTTTTGAAAAAACTTTACTTCGCACAGATTTTCAAACCAAATGACATAAAGTTTCACACCAACTCATTACAATTAAATATTCTAATCTTTAGATTGCCTCATATGTACTTCGGAATCTTCGAACGTCTATTGGACACATTTGAACGGTTTCTTGTTATCCTATTTACAACAACTTATTTTTGAATTATTGGTTTTATAATTTTCTAGTTTGTCGCACTAGTTTGATTAGTTTTAAAATACTATATGTCAGTTTCGCAACCGAGCAGACTGCATATAACCCATGGATACACTAACAATTACTCACTAAAAGGCACAGACGATAAACTTACACCATACCCCAGCATTGAATGCATTGAGTTGAGTTACAAGACTAGACCACTATAATCTATTGAGAATTTCTGTTCCATTATACTGCATAAGCATTGAGCTGCCACCAAATCATTAGAGTTGCACATTCCCTAACATTCCTTAACACTACAATTTACACTACAATTTACATTTCAGTTCATCATTTTACAGCATCATACTATGAGTCCGAGTTCTAGCAATGGAAATGATCAAGTTTCCCCATCTACAATAACGCCAGATTCACGGCCCCCAAGTCTAGATTCACGGGCCGCAAGTCTAGATTTAGAGACTACAGAGTTGAATAATGGGTCAGTGCATCAAAGACCAGATAATCAGAAGGACCACCATAGGGACCAGATTAAGGACCAGGATGGAGAAGACGAGGGTCACGAAGATGATGATGGTCACGAAGATGATGGTCATGAAGATGGTGGTCACGAAGTTGATGGTCACGAAGTTGATGGTCACGAAGATGATGGTCACGAAGAAGAGGAAGAAGAAGAAGAAGAAGATCTAGACTCAGACTCAGAAAATCCCCCCCTTCTCAAGTACTCCCGCATGAATCAACTACCGCCAAACTTCTTCAAAAAAGACCCCATTTCTACAGCCACTGCCTCTGATCAGCACTTCATCTTTGGAACGCACTCTGGTGTCATCCTCATTACAAACTCAGACCTCTCAGCAGTGCGGACCTTCAAAGCTCATAAGGCATCGGTGCTCTCGCTCCATACTGATGGCGTATACTTTGCAAGTGCTTCTATGGATGGAACCGTGGTGATTGGCTCCATTACTGATGCGCGAGATATTGTGATGTTCGACTATAAACGCCCCATCCATGCGGTGGTTCTAGACAAGTCGTACGGGCGCAGCCGGGTGTTCTACTACGGTGGAATGGCTGGTACAGTTGTTTGCTCGTCCAAAAACTGGCTTGATAAGCGTGTGGAGACGGTGTTGGATCACGACAACGGACCCATCGTCGCCCTACATGTGCTAGGCGATCTTTTGGTATGGATGAACGACAAGGGCATCACCTTCTACAACACACAGACGAGACAGGAGGTTCACGTGATCGCCAAGCCAGATGACTCGTTCCGAAGCGACTTGTACTGGCCCCGGGTGTCGTTCCCCGAGACAGACCGTCTTTTGATTGCGTGGGGTAACTACATCTGGTCAGTACGTGTGTACATTAAGGGCGGGCAGGAGGATTCCGGATCGGGAGCTGGCACTTCCATCAAAAGCCGCATTCTTCCCAGTGCGGCGTCGCTCTCGTTCCGATCTGCGCCCGAGCCTGTGGTCAGCGTGGAGCACGTCTACAAAATGGACTACCTTGTCTCAGGAATCGCCTCCTACAACGATGACCAATGGGTGATCTTGGCGTACGTGGCACCCGAAATCATCAATGAATCTCCCGTGCCGCAGAACCCCGACATCCGCTTTGTCAATGCCATCGACGGGACCACCACCTATGAGGAGGAGTTGGAGATGAACGTGACGGAAAACTTGGGACTCAACGATTACACTTTGCTCCACCACATTGGGCCATCGTGCATCCGCTACCTTATTATCAGTGCCCGAACCGGAGTCATTGCCCAGCAAGTGCAGCTTGACGACCGGCTCCAGTGGTACTTGGAAAGAGGCGATTTTGAAAGTGCATGGAGCATGTCGCAGCACCTAGTGACTCCGCTCAAGAGGCTTCAGTATGGTGCGCGCTATCTAGACTCGCTCGTGGAGAAGGGTCTATGGAAAGAGGCTTCGGATGTGCTCCGCCGCGTTCTCCACGTGGACACAGCGGATTTCCCCATTGGGGATGCCCGAAGTACCTTCAACACTAGAGTTTCTGCAGCTCTGCTGGTGGAGGAGAAAGATGCCTATGTGAGAGAAGTTGGGGTGCAGTGGAACGCGTGGTGCGAAGTATTTATCAAGGCGGGCCACATTGAAGAGCTCACGCATGCCATTCCCACCGATGCTCGCTGGAACCTCCGCAAGTCCATTTTCACACAAATTGCTTCGTTTTGGCTCTATAAAGATAGCTGCAAGTTTTTGGAGGTGATGGGCAAACTTGACTTGGAGCTCTTTGATGTGAAGGAGTTGGTGGCAGTTTTGGAGCAGTATCTTGAGATGCAACCCGACAATTCCCAGGTGCGGAGGGCTCTCTGCACGATTTACGAAGATACTTTTGAAGCGTCCAAGGCCGTGGTGCATTTGCGCGAGTTGAACGACCCGAATATCGTGCAATTCCTAGGACAAAATCATATCCTTACGTCTTTTGTGGACGACATTCCTACTTTCATCAAGCTTCGGTTCCATACCAAATCCGACATCGAGAGGTTGCCTGTGGGTGATATCAAGGAGAAGCTTCAGGACGTGATCCAGGTGCTCGTGGAGTTTCGTCACGAAATCGCGCCCCAGCGCATGATCGAGCTCATGGCCAAGAACCAACTCGAAATCATCAGCTACTTTTACTTGGAAGAACTTTCCCAAATGGACGATCTCTTGGTCAAGGGCTTTGAGGACGAGATCATTAACCTATACTCGCAGTTTGACCGGCCCAAATTGCTCCCATTTCTCATGTCCAACACTGCATACGACCTAGCCAAGGCCGTGCAGGTATGCGAAATGAATGCGCTAGTGGATGAGCTTGTGTATCTTTTGGGAAAGACTGGGGAAAATAAAAAAGCCCTTTCGTTGATCATGGAGGAAATGGAGGACCCCGAGCGGGCCATCAAGTTTGCCAAGCTTCAAAACGACCAGGAAACTTGGGACATGTTGTTGGAGTTCTCTGGAGAAAAGCCTGCGTTCATTAAGGCCTTGATTGAAATGGCCGACGAGCAGTCCAGCCGCTTCTACAATCCCATCACCATTCTCCAGAAAATGAGCACGGATTTCTTTGTGGACGGCTTGAAAGACTCCATCTCCAAGGTATCTTTCGATAACGATATGAACATTCTAATCAGCCAGCTTATACTCAAGATCGTGTATAAACGTCTGGCGGAGGTGAGCACCAAGTTCTACAAGGACCGATTGCGGGGGCTTGAAATAGATGTTGGCGAAGCAGAAGTCAAGAGGCTTCTTGACCAGTTCGAGACGTTTATTATAGCTCTGCATGCGAACGATGGGTACAAGATAGGGCTAACCAGTGAGGTGTTTGGAGAACAGATGAACGAGGTGGCATTTACCACTTTGGGAAAGAAGATCCAGCATGTGCAGCATCTCCGGGGTCAATTTGCGAAGAGGTTCAAAGAAGCAGAAGTAAGTTGAGTGCAATAGAAGTACGAGAATAATCACTACGATATAATCACTACGATGTAATCACTACGATATAATCACTACGATATAATCACTACGATATAATCACTACGATATAATCACTACGATATAATCACTACGATATAATCACTACAATCAGTCATCAATTACGTCATCAACAAACTAAATATTCCATTAGGCAAAAGGATTGAGACGTGAAAACATCCCCGTAGTGGCCTTGGAAAATATACTATTGGCCATATCGTTAGCCCTACCAAACTTATCGCACTTGGTGAAAGCCACAGTATTCGTCAACGACAACGAGATGCTGATGAGTATCAATATCAAGTAGAGCAATTCAAACTTCAACACTGCCATGAGCCCCAAAACTATCCATGCTACAGGCTGCACATAGAGTAAGGCCCAGAACACCTTGGAGTCAATGGGGTTGATATAACGATTGGGATCGGCCGTCTCAAACACCCAAACATTTTCAAAGTCGGCGCCTTCACTAGCCTTTGTCTCGTTCCACCACCGAAGCCCTACAAGCAATCTGCCAGAGATATTCTTTAGGTTCCAGAAATCGGCGGAGATAAGGAGCACGAGCAAGATGAAATGGAGAATGAACCTACTTTCTGCTGTGAACAAGCGAAGAACCAAGTCGCCAAAAATGTACATGAAAATAGGCGCCAACCGGAAGAAGATGTAGAAGACAAGAGCACCTGGGTGAGACGATTGTTTAAGCCGGGCCCAGGTTCCTTCCATGAAACCAGTCTGAGTAGTGGAATGATTTGTATTGGTATGTGTATTGGTATGATCTGTTTGAATATGAGCTTGATTAACTGGTTGGCTTATCGCATGATTTGGCGATTCTGGAACATCTCTCTCGATTTCCGTGTAGTGTGACATGGTGAGGTGTGCTTAGAGTGCGCACTAATGTGAGAGAATAGCCAGGATAATTAAGATACAGAGATTTTCAAAACTAAAAACTAGTGCGACAAAATTATTCCAATATTTCAAAATTATTCAACCCACACAAGTTTTAATTTACACGATAACATGGAAACTTCTTTAGTTTGTCCGTTTGGGGTTGATTTGAAGACTCCAAGAATAGAATGTAATATAATCAGTAAGATATAAAATATCTAATTTCTGAAAACTATTAAAAATTGGTGTAACATGCCATTTGCTATGTAATTTTGTTGCACTATGAATTTGAAATATTGGTTTGAATTTTGTTGCACTAGTTTGAATAGTATTGGTTTGAATTTTGTCCCACTAGTTTCAATAATATTGGTTTGAATTTTGTCGCACTAGGTTGAATATCTTGAAATATTGGTATGAATAATTTTGAAAAATATATGTAATAATATTATTGTTTATTTAAATTCTTATTATTTATTATTCTATTTTATATCATTATTATTGTATTTATATCATTATTATTATTATTCTATCTTAGTGTAATGCTATGCTTGGTAGCTTCGTAGCCTTATGAACTAGTTCTATGCACTGGTTCGTACTTTTTCACACTTAAGATAATATTTGCACTAACTGCAACGTCCACATCTCCAAATCAATATCAAATATTCAAATCATAATATCAAAATAAAATTATTTCTATAAATATCTTTTGTTGATATCTTCTGACATCGTACGATATGCATGCATGCACCCGTGCACCCGGATCTTTAAGGAACTTGTGCGCCTTCTCATTCGTCTTCATCATGAATCCCTCCTACAGAAAATTCATCGGCGGAATCACGCGGACACAGCTCGAGACGTTCAAGGTATGTAGCCATATACAGTATTGTGTTCAGTACTAACGCCAGTTCGGCTTCTGTCTTTTATCGCCCATCGTGGTCATGTACTACGCGGGCATCGACTCCGACAAGAAGTTCAACTTGCCTGGGTTCTGGCCCGACCCGGCTGCGTTGAACCAGATTCCCAAGGAACGCCATGAGATCGAGGCCGAGGTGGCCCGGATCCGGAAGGCCCGGATCGAGAAGCGTGAGAGACTCGAGACCAGGGCTCGCGAGTTGGGCATTGTTGCGGACGACGAGTAACCACTGTAAATATGAATATACCTTTGAAATAGAATAGGTTTGGAGATGCTATTTAGATGTGTGATGAGATGATTTAATGATACTATAGCTTCACTAGCTTCCACTAGCTTCACTAGCTTCACTAGCTTCACTAGCTTCCACTAGCTTCACTAGCTTCACTAGCTTCACTAGCTTCACTAGCTTCCACTAGCTTCACTAGCTTCACTAGCTTCACTAGCTTCACTAGCTTCACTAGCTTCACTAGCTTCCACTAGCTTCACTAGCTTCACTAGCTTCACTAGCTTCACTAGCTTCACTAGCTTCACTAGCTTCACTAGCTTCACTACCTTCACTACCTTCACTACCTTCACTACCTTCACTAGCTTCCACTACCTTCCATATTACTACCTGCCTAGTACCTACATTGTGATACTGGTTACTGGATCGGTGCGACTTTCTTTCCTCATGCTCGCTTTATATTCGCAAGGTTGGAGCTCAACTCCTCCACAGCAAAACTCGATAGCTTGATGCGTTTATTCTGTGACGCTTCAAGCACCTTGGTGAGCAGCGTAACCAAATCCACATCCATGGGCAGCTCTATGGCCTCGGCCTGCGACGTCTCGTACTGGAGCATGGGCAGAAGACTGTTTTCCATGCGGTAGCCATCAAGCAAGTCCATGCGGTTTTTGGCGGAGTCTGGTCGAGCCAAGCCAAGGCCTGGAATCGCCGAAGGTGAAGGTGATTGTGCTACCGTATTGGGAAGCATTTGCTGTGGCATGTTTGAATTGGTGGCCATGATCAACGCATCCATGTTCATTTTCGCCTTGTATGCATAGCCATCGAGTCGCGGCAGAGCCATGGCCATGGGTGGCATTTTTTCCTGGAACGCATTGATCTGGTAGGTCTCTCTCTTGGCAGCGCGCTTCTTGGGTGCGGGCTCTGGCTCCTCTTTCTCCACCGTCAGCGCACAGCTATCGATCATCTCGTCAATGGACGCATAGGTGAGCGTGACCTTTGTTCTCTCGTTAACCAAGTTGAGGAGCTCGTCGATTTCCCATGGTATCACCACATTCAAGTACTCCATGATCTCCTGGAGCTTCTCATAGGACTTGGACAAGTTGGCAGCTTTCGCCGAGAGCTCCGCAAAAAGCTCTGCGGCGTCCTGCTGGACTAGAACGTCGTACAGAGGCCACGGCTCGCGGACGCTGACCAAGAACGAGCGGCGCCACGCTGAGAAGATGGTTTCCTGCGAGAGCGAGTCCCAAGAGCGTTTTATCCACTCCAAGGCCTTGATCAATGGAATGTTGTAGTCGGCTTCCGAGAGGATTTCCGCGGAGTCCGGGCTGGGCGTGAGCATGAGCTGCGAGTACAAGGTGTGGTCCGGATCCACCTTGGTGTTGCGCTGCTTGTTGATCATCTCCAAGTACTGCTGGAGCCGGTATAGGATCTTGAACTCCTCCACGATGCCAAAGCTCATGGGCAAGTAGTCGAACTTGGACCCGTAGTTCAGGTTCTTGTGCTTGGAAGAGTTTTCCAAGAACACTAAGCGGATCTGCTTGAACTCGATGTTGATGATGCGATGCGATGAGCTATCGTCGAGGAAGATCACGATCTTGCGGTCGGGCGATGTGGCCTCGAGTTTATGGTCCAACGAAAGTAAGTAGTCCTGGAAGATGGCCAGCGTGATCCACTTGGTCTTGTTTGTTTTGTAGCTGATCTGGTACACCTCGTGGATCTTGTTGGCCAACGCTGGGCCCTGGAGGTTGTGGTGCGCCTTGAACGCTGCCTGCGTGCTGGATGACATATCGGGCGTCTCAGTATCGGATACAACCAACGGACTTAACTTTTCCAGCCCGTCAAAATTGCAGCCAAGAAGTACCGTCAATGACGACTCGCTCTGCTTGTTGCTCTGCGAGAGGCCCTTGAGCACAGATGACACATCGAAGATCTGGTCCAACGGAAGCGAGTAGAAGAGCAGGAACTCGTCCATGACAAAGAGGTCCTGTGGGGCGTAGTTTTCCTGGCGGAGGAGCCGCTGGACGTAGTCCTTGAGCGCCAGTTTCTCGTCTAGCTTCCATACCTTGTCTAGTGGGTAACCCAAGTTCTGCGAGATGGCAGTGGGGCTACCAACGATGTTCAAATTTAGTTTTTTGATGAAATGTATGCACCACTTTTGGCTGAACACGCCATTGCCTTCTTTGGCATGCGAGGGGAGTTTGTTCCAGATGGCGTTTGCTGTCAGCTGGATGATTGGTGTGGTGATGGGGATGTGCTGCCACTGAGCTTGCGTGACCCATTCTGTGAGGATTTGGCGAAGGAGTGGATTGGACTGTTTGCGCCGCCGTACCAACAGCAAATCTGCTTCTTTGGCGCTGAGAATGCTGGATTTGGAGCTGAGGATGCGCAGGATGGTGGTTTGACAAGGCCTCAGGCCCAGCCCATACTTTTCCAGAGCCCATTCGGCCAACTCCATTTGCGTTAGCAGAGGGTTTGCCTCTGAATGGAGACAAATTTCGATTTTCTGTTTTATATTGTAGCCCATGGTGAGCGGGAGCTATGGATGGGGGATGGAATCTGAATATCTATGATTGTAAAGGGAGATCACTGTAGTGTAGTTGTATGTAGCTGTATGTAGCTGTATGTAGCTGTATATAGCTGTATCAATGTATCTTTGTAAATGTATCAGTATAATGTAACTATTCCAATATCAATAGTATTATGTTCGAACCCGCTCTACAATGTCACCCGCTGTGGTGTGGTGTGATGCTGTGTGAGTAATAGTGCTAATCGTGTGATGTTGTCATGCAGCACTGGATGCAGGACTCGGGTCAGTCCTCTCCAAAACCTTGCAGAAAGATCGGGGAAGCTGGAGATTGTAATGGGGATCGGAGAATGCGCGTATTAACCGCGGAACTTTTTTGCAGGCATCTTTTCCCGGGTACCTGGCGTTTTGGGCCGCCTGGTATATGCTTAGTAGAGGACGTGGTGTATGTGCATAGTCGCAGCATGCGCTTACACGGCGGATGGTCTGGGGTGGGGGGGAAGTGGTTATCAAACAATCAACCTTTGTTACTTTGTATGTAGGAGCAGCACGTTTATTTCCGGTGCTTTATTTTTCTGCCATTTGCCCATTAGGGGGTAACCACATCTATATAGCCTACATGTCTGGGACGGTCTGGCCCAAGACTGCCCTAGTGAGCACTCAAAAACTCCACCACTTGTGCTAGCACCGGCGCAAAAATGTCCTCCCGCTCCACGAAAATTGAGTGTCTGCTATCGGCCACTGGCACAAACTTCTTCTCCACGGTGTCTGGCAAAAGAGACACAAACTTCTTGCTTCCCTCGATGTTGTTGATGTAATCAGCCTCTCCATGGAGCAACAAGAGCGGAATGGAGCTCAGGAACTTGCGCACATGGTCGGGCTGTGTCAACATTTCTCCTCGTTTGAACATATCGTTGAACTGCCTCACGGACCCGATCAACTTGCCTTCGTTGGACATGATGTACTTCTTCCAGCCCTCATGCGAAGTGATGTAGTCGTACACAAGCTTGGAGTCGATCTTGAACTTGGGCATCAACATGTTGATGACCGGCAGAAGCGTCCGGAGAACAATGTTGGGCTGGGTTTTTGGGTGCAACGTGACCAATGGCCCTGACACGAAGATGCCCCGGATATCGTCGCGGTACTTACCGTAAATGGCATAGTTGAGTGCAATTCCTCCTCCCATGGAGTGGCCTCCAAGAAAGATTTTCTCTGTCTTGTCGGATCTGGCGTCCAAAACGCGTTTGATCATAAAGTTCAAGTCGTCAAACGTGTGGTACTCATCGGTGATACCAAACAACTTACCAGGAGACGTTGCACCGGCACCTCTCTGGTCGAAAAAGAAAATCTCGTATCCTTCCTGGCTGAGGCGGTCGAAGAACTCGGTATAGATGGTGGATTCTTCACAGAAGCCGTGCACATAGACGATTTTGCCTCTGTAGCTGGTGGTTTCAGGCACTTTCCAGGTGACAGTCTTGAAATTGAGCCCATCATATGGAACGATTTCTTCGATGGGGGAACCTTTGGGGGAGTAAGGAATTGGGATTGTCATTTTAGAGTTTGGCAAAGAGAGTTCTGGGATGGCTAAGAATTATAGCTAAGTTCCGTATTTAAGCGGGGGGAAGTTCGACCTTGTCGCGCGTGGTGCACGGGTGCCCACATCTCCATAGTCTACCAGACGCATTATTCTCCACCAATACCCTCCTCCATTACCTCCTCCATTACCTCCTCCATTACCCTCCTCCATTACCTCCTCCATTTTTAATTTTTTTTCATCCATTGCTCATCATTATTCTATTACCCTTGCTTCCTTGACCATCGGCTAGTCAAAGGAAATAGTATGACCATTATACTGAACCCCATGTTCCTTCATGTTGATGGTGAAATCCACCACAAAATATTCCCTTAGAAAAGGCATGGCTTCACCAGCTTGTGTGTGGATTGGATCGTGCTTCAAGAAACTGGCCAAGTCTTTTCTGCAGTTCCGAATACACTCGATCATCGGGTCCGTGGCAAATTGGGCCTGGTCATATTCTGGACTGCACATACTTATGCTGCATGGGAAGAAGGCCTTCTGAATGCGGTACTGGTAGAAACACCCATGCTCCCATAATGACACGTCCTCCAGCGAGAGGTTCTGGTACAACAAACCCCGGTTATCTGCCAAACTCGACCGGTCCACGAGCTTCAATTTGCGCAAGTTGTGCTGGTACTTCAACAAGAGCTGTCGGACTGAGTCGCCAGCTGCCTGAATGGGAGACTCCATCACCAACAGAAGCTGCTCGAGTTGGTTGGGCAAGTTGTGGCGCAAGGTGTTGGAAATGGACGCCATTTGGCACGTTAGACAGTTGTCGGATGGAGACACATCCAAATTGCGTAACAGCAGAGTTCGCTGCGTGAGTTGGTCCAAAATGGTGGTGGCATGCGAAGAATGCTGCTCGTGGCCATGCAGCACCTCAGTGCACCGTAACTCGAGCGTCTGCAAATGATCAAGCTCAATTGCCAGGCCCAAAAGCTCCACCAAAGCCATGGCGGCATCTTCAAAATGGCCGTCAAATCCCAAAGTGGCAAGCTTGAGTTTCACACCTGCCTTGGCCAATACTCTAAAAAGACTGGGCCATGACGCACCAATGCTCAGACCTCGAGACTGGTTCATGATATTGAGTCGGCGCAAATCCCGGTCATCGTCGGCTGTTTCTAACACCAAGCTACGTAACGATGTGTGAGTGTTGGAAGCTAGAAGCGACATGGCTAAATCCTCATACTTTTTGGAGTCCACCATGGTGTTGGTATGGCATATTCGCAACTCGCGCAACTGGGGGCCACACACTGAAACCCCAATCACACACAGGAGATCCTGTACCGTCTCCAAAAGCCGTGGCAGCAAGGGGATCGGCTTGGTGCAGTAAAGTGTAGTCACTTGGGTTAATTCGAGTAAACGGGGCACGTGACCCGTGCGGTTGGTGCTGGTGACTATCACGTGCCGAACCAACAGCGCCAACTTAGGATTTTGGGCAATCACGTCCACCAAGCCTGGCAAGTTGCGAGGCGAGAGGGCTGTGCCGTAGTTTTTGTTCCAGTTCTTGAGGTGAGACTTGGCATAGTCGAGGGCCAAGTCGTCTCCTGTGATAATGAGCTTCTTATAGAGCCGGTTCACCGCAGGGAGGTAGAAGTGTTTTGATAGCAAGCATACTTGGAGGAGATCCGGCGTCTGGAGGAAATCGAAGATGTACTCAAGAACAAGCACAGGGAGCAATTCAAGAGACACCAGAGGTGGGGCGGGCGTCACGTGATCACTGGGAGGCACGGGTTTCATGGGTGGGTACTGCCAGATGTGATTAGAGAAGAGGGACAGCTTGCGGCGGGCCTGGAACAAACTAGGGGAGGAGGAAACCATGGCGCCGGAGTTGCAGCTGATAACGATAACAAGTTGGCTATCGCGCGCACGTGAAAAGGGCACGTGATAAGGGACGTGATAAGGAACGTGATGCGGAACGTGATAAAACTCACGTGATACTTGATCGACAGAGTCGCGCACGTGAGCAGGCGCGGGCGGCCGGTTTCGAGGGTGGAAGTCCGGGGGTAGTTCCTAGTGGGGTATGTCGTGCAGGAATTCTTTATACAATCTGTAACTTTTCCAGTGGACTCTCCACCGCTAAATATATCTTATGACTTTTTTCCAGACTCCAGAAAGCCCAAAAAATCCGTTTACGTTGGTGCAAAACGTGGTGAGGTAGCATGGTGCACGGGTGTGTGCCTGGCAGCCGCGCCTCATTTCCGAGGGCAGGACGTTCCAACTACAAAGCTTTCCTAGTACACCACGCGCCACTTCTACTCCTGAAGCACATTTCCCAGCGTGACCACGATTTACAAGCTAATATGGGCGATGAATCTGCGAAGCAGGACAATGAGCCGAGCGCCTGTTTCAGTGATGTTTCAGAATCCCACGCAGGGGTCCAGCAACTGGAGCCACTGCCACTGAAGCATCCACAGCAACTGATACAAGCACAGCAGCTACAAGACCTGAAACACAACCAGATACAATGCCTGAAACACGACTCAAAACACAGCCCGAAACACGACCCGAAACACAGCCCGAAGCACGACCCTAAACACAACCTGAAGCAAAGCCAGAGCCTCGACCTGAAACATAACCTGAAACAGAGTCTCCTTGAACGCGAATCCGGATCCAATACTGCGACCAGCGAAGCAGAGAGACCCAAAAACCTGCACCAAGCCAGCAAATCTAGCGACAGGTCAACAGACTCTCTTAATGCAGCCAAGGAGGATCCCTTTGCCGGGCTTTCGTTCTCCGTGGGCGTGGCAGAAAACAAAAACTCGCACTATAGAGATAAAATGGAGGATGTGCATACATACGTGGCAAACTATGCGGAGAAACTTGACTGGGGCTACTTTGCTATTTTTGATGGACATGCAGGCAAACTGACGGCCCGTTGGTGTGGCAACAATCTACATGCGTTGGTAGAGGAAGAGATCCTCACCGCAGAAGCCACTGCGAAACCTTATGACTTGAGGCATATATTGTGCAATGCATTCCACAAGGCCGACGAGACTTTGGACAAGGACGGTCTGGGGTCTTCGGGAAGCACAGCTGCGGTGGCGGTTTTACGGTGGGAACTGGAATCGGCAGGTGATGAGGACTTCTCGTCCAACTCCAGGTACGACTTCATTCCCGGTGCGCACCACAAGAGAGTGCTCTACACATCCAACGTGGGAGACCTGCGCATAGTGCTCTGTCGGGCAGGCAAGCTGTACCGCTTGTCGTATGACCATAAGGCGTCGGATCCAAGCGAGATGGAGCGCATCCGTGAGGCAGGAGGTCTCATTGTGAAGAATAGAGTCAATGGCGTGTTTGCCATCACGCGGTCTTTGGGCGACTCATATATCAAGAACTTGGTCACGGGGTCTCCGTTCACCACAGCCACGGAGATTTTGGCGGAGGACGAATTTCTAATATTAGCATGTGACGGAGTGTGGGACGTGATTTCCGACCAGCAGGCGTGCAAGTTTGTACAAGAAGTGTTTCGACAACAACTTGAACAAAACGGAGTTTACGATCCTAAGGCTGCAGCCAAAAGGCTCTGTGACTATGCCATAGAGAATGCCACCACTGATAATGTGACAGTGATGGTAGTGCTACTTGATCCGGGTGTATTTTCACAGGGTGTGAGATGAGGGGAGGGGAATGAGAAAATGAGAAAGTGAGAAGAGAATGAGAAAGTGAGAAGAGAAAATGAGAAATGAGAAAGTGAGAAGAAAATGAGAAAGTGAGAAGAGAATGAGAAAGTGAGAAGAGAAAATGAGAAATGACAAAATGAGAAGAGAAAATGAGAAATGACAAAATGAAAAGAGAAATGACAAAATGAAAAGAGAAATGACAAAATAAGAATTGCCAAAATCACAGGAGAAATTCCAAATCACAAGAAATTCATTAGAAGTGAAAACCCCCTTCTTCTCTACCATACTCTATCTCCTCCTACACCGAAATCTATTCATTGGCCAAGTCATTAGATTATCTCTAGTCTCATTCCCATCCTCTAATCTCCACATCAATCTCCTCCTCCACGTGACTCTCCAACTTCTTTCCATCTACCTTGGGTCTGTAAAGCCTCAAGAGCAAGCTGCTCGTCACCACACTTACCGAAGAAGCTGCCATGGCTGCACTGGCCCATACCGGACTGAGCCGCAGGTTTTTATAGGGATAAATCACACCTGCTGCTATGGGAATTCCAATCACGTTGTAGATGAGACTCCAGCCAAAGTTGAACTTGACTCTGCGAAACACCACGCGAGCCAAGTCAAATAAAGTGCACAAGGTCACGAGTGGCTGGCTTTTGTTGAGCAAAATGAAATCACTGGATGTCACGGCAATGTCTGCACCAGAAGAGAGAGCAATACCGATGTGTGCTGCAGATAAGGCTTGGGCATCGTTTATGCCGTCTCCCACCATGGCCACCACTTTGGATGGGTCTTGGCGGATGAGTTCAACTTGGGCCTGCTTTTCATGTGGCAACACTTGGCTAATGATGTGGGTTTCTGGGATGCCGATTTCGGAACCGATGGCTGTGGCCGTGAGTGAGTTATCTCCTGTGATCATCCAGCACTCGATGCCATTCTTCTGGAGAAACTGCACCACCAGGCCCGTTTCCGCCCTGACCTCGTCTCTGCAGGCAAAGATGGCCAGCAAATGGAACTTTTCATCGTTGAAAAATCGTGTACATTGAAGAGCCAAAAGAACAATAGACTTGCGTTGGGTTTTCCAATGTGTGATGAGCTCCTTCTGTTTGTTGGTCACGTGCACTGCATAATCAGTCATGAGTGCTTCACTACCCATGATAGCTTGTTCTGGCCGGTACTTTGTCCATACATTATGTAAGGAATCATCCACGACTGGAACACCACGGAGGCCTTTACCTGGAATAGTTTGGACTGATGGAATTTTATTAGAACCAAGAAGGAAATTGAAGTGATCCATAAATTTATGCTCTTTCTCTTTATGCTCTTGATCCATAAATTTATCGTCTTTCTCTTTATCGTCTTTCTCTTTATCGTCTCTCTCTCTCTCCCCTCTCTCTCTCTCCCCTCTCCCTCTTGCTTGAATATACTCTCGGATAGCACAGGCAATAGGATGTTTGGAGGCTAGTTCCATGTCTCGTGCAAGTTGTAAAGTCATCTCCATAACTTCTTCTCTCTCATCAAAAGTAACACCTGCTACCTTCATCTTCCCATATGTTAAGGTACCGGTTTTATCAAAACAAATTACATTGACTCGTGCCGCGTCTTGGAAAGCAGCACCTCCACCTTTTGCTAATATGCCGTACTTTGCAGCCAAACCAGACCCCACAAATAATGCCGTAGGAGCTGCAAGTCCTATTCCACAGGGACATGCAATGACAAATACAGCAATGGCAAATTCAAGTGACCACACCGCCCAGCCTCCAATGTCCACATCAAGATACGACCCTGGAAGCGTTCCGGAATACGCAAGCCCGAGCCAGATGGCCCACGTGACCACGGCAATCATCACTATGATGGGCACAAAGTACCCGGTAAGCACATCTGCAAGTCGCTGGATGGGAGCCTTACGCATCTGGCCATCTCTAACAGTACTAACGATTTGGTCAAGAAGTGAATCTCCGTTCATACTTAAGATTCGAGCTACCACCGCCGTGTTTCCTGCATTTAACGTGCCCAGGAAGATTTGCTGGCCTGGAACCCGTTTGACTGGATCTGATTCTCCAGTCAAAGCTGATTCATCAAAGTAGGAGCTTCCTTCAACTATTACACAGTCGACAGCTGGCGATTCACCATGGCCGATTCTGATAAAGTCTCCTGCATCTAGGAGTTTTGCATCCACCACTTGATCATTGATGTAAATATTCTGAGAGATTTGGGAATTGGAGTTTTGGGATTTGGAGTTTTCAGAATTTTCACATGTCCTGTCCTGAACTATTTTTTCCACCACTGTGGCACTTTCTACCTTTAAATTTCCCAATTCAGCAACTGCATCCGCAGTTTTTGACTTCGAAACACTCTCCAAAAGTCTTCCAATGAGCAAAAAAAACGTCAAAAATACTACCGAATCAAAGTAAGTAGTGTGAAGCCCCATGTGTGTTTTTGGCACTTGCCTCGACGAGAGAACAAGGAGAATAATGCTGGCAATGTATGCAACGGTCGTGCCGAGACTCATAAGCAAGCTCATTGAGCCGAATTTAAAGAACCGTTTGCGAATGCTATTTTTCTGCGTCCAGAGCGACCTCACCTCTTTGAATGCCTTGACATGGAAAATGTCGGCTGCAAAAAAATATACAGGTGTGCTTAGAATAAGAAGGATCCACATGACTCGTGACACATTTCCCTTCCAGATAGGCTCCTCTAGCCATATACGGAAACGGTTTTTCTTGGAAATTAATGACATGCCCACCACTCCAAAAACAAATGAGGGAATGGCAAAGGCCGTGGCCAAAATGAGCCGGCCTGCAATCTTGCGGTTCTCTTTCCGCGAGAGTTTCCGTAAATGTTCGTCCACAGAGACGTTTTCCACCAAGTGGCATTCAAATGTGTTATTATTTTCGGAGTCATTGATGGAGTATCCGTCTTTCAGTGGATGGAGGTGGTTGAGATCAGAAAGAAAGCGGCGGACAGTGATTTTCTGCTCTACATTTGGAATATAAGTGAAACGAACAAAAGGCTGGTCAAGGGTGATTGGATCCTCAATGACCACAGCCTCTCCGAAATTGGCCAAGTATGACATGATCGCTGAGGGGCAGTTTTTGCAGTACATGCCATTGACAGCGATATTAATGGAGCGCAGCTGGCTTTTTCCCGAGGAAAAGTTGATTTTCTCATCTTTAACCAACTCAAAGTCAAAGCCACAATCCTCAATTGTGGAGCGGAGAAGGGCCAAGTTCTGCGCGGGTGTCAGGTTCTCAAGCACAAATTGGCCCACTTTGGTCACGGAATTGACACCACAATCAAGCACAAATGGCAAGTCTTTGACGGCCGAAACAACCGAGTTGACACATGCAGCGCACGTGATTCCACCAATTATGGCGGAGATTTTTCGGTTGATGGAACGCTGGATTGGAAGAATCTCCACCAACTGCGCTGAGAAGCCTGCATCTTCAATAGCTTGCAGAATTCGGTTGACCACCTGCTTATTTGGGAGAACAACAATGGCTGCTTGGCGGAGGAGATCCACAGAAAACTCGGGCTCCGAATCTTTGAGCAGCAATTCTGCCAAAACGTTGCCAATAACGTCTGAAACACTCTGTACACAGGATGCACAAGTCATTCCACCAACGGTATATACTGCACGTAACTCCATCTTGTTTTCATCTAGAAGGGTGGATTCACTATGGGTGTCTTTTCCAGAGTCTTTTTCATCTTCTGCCCCCCTGTCATTCTTCTCTTCTGCCTCCTTGAGCCTGCAGAAAGTACAATTCTGCACATGGTGTTTTCTGTTTTGGTGGCTTCGATAGGCTTTCCATATTCGAGCAGGCAATGTTGTTTTGGACTGGGGTTCGGGGCTGGTGTGAGAGTCCTGTATGATATGGCCATTTCCCGAGTATTCCCAGGATGTCACTCTGAAGCCTTTGGAACGAAGTGCTGTGACGACTTTCTTGACGCTGTGGCCGAGTTCATTATCTGAGCCAATGGTGATTTGGCCATCTTGTAAAGTGGAATGAGATTTGGGAAAATAAATGTCGATGACTTCTTTGATGGTATCTTCACATGCAGAACAGTGGATATTTTCGATAAGGATTTGGAGGCTAAACATGAAACAATTGACCTTTTTTTGATAAATGGGAATCCAGAATTTGATTATTATGCGAATCCAGAACTTGATTATTATGCGGATTCAGAACTTGATTATTATGCGAATCCAGAACTTGATTTTTATGCGAATCTAATCTTTAAGAAATGAAAACTGGATCTTATCGCTTATATATGCGGTGAGAGATTTGTGCGACGCAAAAACAACGCATCCGGCATATACCTAGCGCTGTGCAGCTCGCCAACATGCGCTCATCTGTATCAGACCATAACAAGGAATAAGATGTATGGGGTTCTGAGTAGGAGTTTCAATGTTTCAATGTTTCAATGTTTCAATGCTTCAATGTTTCAATGTTTCAATGTGTATCAGTATGTTAAGTGGATCTCAATGTGTGGATCGCAATGTATTATCAATGTATTATTTTAATGTGGAACTCAATGTATTATTTTAATGTGGATCTCAATCATTATCTCAATCATTATCTCAATGTATATTTCAATAGGTCAATGCCTCAGATTCATTGCATGAGTCACTCGTGTATGATGTCCGTGATCAATTATTGTCAGTCTTCTATTGTTCTATGTGTCTCATACCGTGGCATCATATCTTATACATACCAGGGCTCATATCAAACCTCCAATGCCGCACCGAGTATGCGTATATGCAGGAGTCGCTTACTCGGACGGGGCCCAGTCACTGTAAGATTGTGCAATATTTTCAAAAATATTCATACTGACAAAATTATTCAAACAAATATAAAATTATAACAAATATAAAATTATTCAAACCAAGTAAAAGTTTAATTTACAGGAAACATGGAAACTATTTCATTTTGTCCGTTTCACCCTTAATTGAAGGACCCCTTAATATATATAAGGCAATTTTCACATTTTAGATTTCAGAATATTGAATTCTATTAAAGTTGGTGTGAAACATTATGCCATAATTTGTCGCACTAGTTTGAATAATTTTGAAATACAAGATAAAATGGAGAGTCAGTTTTGGCCCTTTTGACTGTTGATTGGAAGACTCCATATGAGGTATTCCTCTAGATTAAGATTTGAGAATATTGAATTCTCAGAAACACATTTCTTCATTTGGTTTGAAAGATTGTGCGAAATGGTGCGAAACTATTTGAAATTTTTCATACCAGTGCGACAAAATTATTCAAACCAAATGGAAAATGTTTCACACCAACTTTAAAAACAGTAATCAGAAAATTGATATTTGGACGATTGCTGATATATACGCTTCTTGGAATCTTTCAATGAACAGTAGTGGTTTTCATGTTATCCTTCAAATTAAAACTTGTATTTGGTTTGAATAATTTTGTCACACTGGTATGAATATTTTTGAAAATACTGTGATTTCTCAATATTGGTATAATTTTGTCGCGTATCAATAATTTTGTAATGTTGTTACAATTTTGTCACAATATCATTCAAAGGAAATACAAATAAATCTGTTTCAAGTATGATATATAATAATTTTAATAGATTATGAAATTTCTATTCAGAATATACAAAAACGTAAGTAGCTCCATTAAACTTCACAATATTCCCCTACTATTTCCTTCTGTACAGGAAACCACCTATCTGGTATTTTGAAGCAGAGCGAGATGGCTACCATGGCAGCCAAACCAGCCATCTTCTCAAGAGCAGTGTGAAAAAATAAAGACGTCACTAGAAATTCCATATACCACACTATAATAATCAACACCGCTAAATACTGAAAAAATTGAACCATTCGTGCCTTGAACTTGGATGTTGTTAGTAGACCAGATTTTGGCCTCAAGTCCCACCCGTGCACCAAAAGAATGCACAGAGTGGTAAGGAACAAGTAGTGGCCCGAGAGGTCAAAGCCATTTATCCAGTCTGAAAGGGCCTCTTTGCATTCCGAAACGGACTGCACTGTAAGCAGACTTTCACAGTGTCCACCAGTGGCCACGTTAAGCCGCTCTAAAATCAGTACACCAAAAAACCACCAGTTGCACATTAATAGCAGGAGTATCTGGATGCAGAACTTGGCAGAGCCATTGACAAAAAGATTTTTGCGCCGGCCCAGAAGCATTGCTGAAATTAAGAGGCCATAGAAGATGGTGGTGAGCCATAGGCTTCCGTAGCGGGTCACGAACACGTAGTTGGCCGCTGAAATTAGGGGAATGGCCAGAATCTCGTCGCCGTAGTGGCTGCAGAAACTGCTAAATGGGGCAGTCACCAAGAAGGTTGCGGTGAAGACAAGCGCTAGGTGACCCGGCCCCATGTGTAGTCGTTGCAGGATATTGGGTGAGGCCAGGTCAAGCTAGAGTCACGTGCTCATTCACGTGACCCTTATTTTATCTCACGTGACCTTTCACTTTATCTCACGTGACTTTCACATAAATCTCACGTGACGCCCCTGACATTGCGACGCTTACTAACCACCCCATGTTCCACATTGCTTCAAGTTCGTACCATGAGGCCAGTTCTTGTTCATAGCCTAAAAAGATCAGTGCGTCTTCAATTCATTCCTCGCTCCACTAGGACTGCAGCCAGTATCCTGAAACAAGGCTCAAACCCCCAATTGGTATTCCCATGTCTTGATAAGTTGGAACAAAAGACCAAGGACTTGGCCAAATCTGCACAAAGCGATCCCCAGAATAGCCCCAGCTGCCCTATTGAATCGTCGTCGCTCGAATCAGGCCCAGAACCAGCCTACTCCAAGGTTTCCACGGGCTTTGAGGTGTATCAACACAAGAAACCCGTTTTCTTTGACAACGGCGGATATCTCCCCAAATTCGAAATTGCCTATGAGACATGGGGCACGCTTTCGCCACTAAAAGACAATTTGGTGCTCATCCACACTGGACTTTCAGCTCTGTCACATGCAAAATCACAGCCAAAAAACCCCAAGAATGGCTGGTGGGAAAACTTCATTGGCCCAGGAAAGTATTTGGATACTAACAAATATTTCGTGGTGTGCACGAATGTTTTGGGAGGTTGTTATGGCTCCACAGGTCCCAGTTCCCAAGATCCTGCCAATAATGAATATTATGCCACCCGATTTCCCATCATCACAGTGAATGACATGGTTCGTGCCCAAAGAGAGCTTGTACGGGATGAGTTTGGCGTCCAAAAAATTCATGCCTCTGTAGGGGCTTCTATGGGCGGTATGCAGTCGTTGGCATATGCCTGGGAGTTTCCAGAAGAGGTGGAAAAAGTGGTGAGTATCAGTGGATGCGCCAGATCTCATCCATACTCCATTGCTCTTCGACACACGCAGCGACAAGTGCTCATGAGCGATCCCAACTGGAACCGTGGATTTTATTATGATAAAATCCCTCCTCATATCGGAATGAAGTTGGCACGTGAGATTGCCACGGTCACGTATCGGCTGGGGCCCGAATGGGAGTCACGTTTTGGTCGTGCACGTGCCGATGATCTGAAACCCGTTGCGTTTTGCCCTGATTTCTTGGTGGAAACATACTTGGACCATGCAGGAGAGAAGTTCTGCTTGGAGTACGACGCAAACTCGCTTTTGTATGTTCTGAAGGCCATGGATATGTTTGACCTTGGACATCAGAACCGGTCACGTGCCGCGCAACGAAGAGCAGAGACTGAAAGAAGGTACCAAACGGAAACTCTTGGCGACGCTAAGACCGACGAGAAGAACGTTCCCGCTGAGCCGTACCAGGAACGGAAGGGCTACCCGAGCCATACTCCGGAAGAGTCTTTGAATGACTTGCACACAGGCTTGAGCAAAATATCCCACAAGGAAGTTTTGGTGGTTGGTGTTGAGTCGGACATTCTCTTTCCTGTATGGCAACAGCGAGAAATCGCCGAAGCTTTAAAAGCCACCAGCCCAAATGGAAACAATATTGAATATTTCGAGTTGGGAACTGATATCAGCAATTATGGCCACGACACATTTCTTCTTAGTCTTGAAGATTTTGGACCTCATGTGAAGAAATTTTTGGAGCAGTAAAAGCTTATTAGTTTGTTATTGAAAGCCACTGAAAGCCACTGACAAAGCCACTGACAAACTTAATTGGAGTGCATAAAGACATTTTTGAGCCTTTGTTGGTGATTTATGCACATGTTGTGGGGTGGAAATCTAGATGCTCAGTATACCAGAACACAATACACCTTCGCATTTCCACAAGCTTTAACGTTTGAAGCTTAATGTTTCATCAAACGTTACATCAATTGTTTCATGTGTCCATGTTTTCAATTCTTGTCTGCTGGCTCGAGATATCGTTCGTAAAATCTGGTCTAAATAACACATTGATATCTGACTCAACAAAATTGTTCCACTTAATCATAATCTTTCAATTTTTAATGCGGAAATCAATTAGAGCATGTGTTAAACTGCATTGTAACTCAAAGTTTAAACTTGCCTCAAGAACTCCTTCTTTTTTTGTGCTTGTAAAATGGCAACTCCAGGCGATAGCCAGAAACAAGATTTGAACAATGTCAAATCAAGCTATTCCACAATATGCAAAGCTGTCTAGTGGATTCCAAGAGTATCACGAATTCTGATTTGCTTAGTTATCAAAATTAGAATGTCAAGAAGGTAATGGCCGCTGTTAAGAATGCAGGAAGGTCACTTTGGAATGCACGAAGGTCACTTTGGAATGCAGGAAGGTCACTTTGGAATGCACGAAGGTCACTTTGGAATGCACGAAACCTGTCATCTGGAGGCCGATGTCAAGAATGCAGACTGCCTCATGCAGTAAATGTCGTTTTCACTAGTCATAATAAACTCCCAATTAGTAACTCCCAATTGTTGCAAGATACCATTGCATTTCTTTGAAAGTGATGAACTTGACGGCTTTGTTCGGCAACTTGTACCGTAACTAGTATCCACGTAGCATGTGATATTGACAAAATTTGGGTATTTAAGCATGAGTTTCGCCCACATTTTCATACCTTGTGCCATCATCAACCTAGAAACCAGGATAGAAAACGCAGTCTCGACTATGGCTGAAACTTGGTGTACTTCAACTACCTGTTGAGATTTGTATATGTGTTTGGGCTCTGCTGATGATCGTACCAGTCAATTGATATTGCTTCTTTTTGATAGCAACCATTAGTTCAGTGCTAGGCGGTTCGAATTACCGCTGAAAATCCTAGCGAGGATGGACATGCATAGAGAAAGTGTGTGGAATCAGATTTCCTACTGTCACAGTTTCTCTTTTTTTTCCTTTTTGTGTGGTCTTCCGGTGTGGATTCTTGATTCTCAATTGACGGCTTTTTTATAAATTTTTTTAGCTTGGTAATTTGACGGATTCCCTAAATATTTATTGTAGTATCATTGGAGACTTTCTTATTGTTGTAATGCTTGAAGGTGATTTGAAGAAACATTTGTTTTAAAGTGTGATCCCCTCGATAACACGATTGGAAACTGTAGTTTGTTTGAATATATTCATTGGTAATATTGTCTGTATGAGAATAGACTTAACTGCCCTCAACTCGGATAGCATTTGAAACCAGTAAGTTTGAATCAACGATTTCCACTTTGATACTAGGTAATGAATCCTTATTCTTGTTTCAAACACTTTCATATGGTCAAACATTTTCATATGGTCAAACACTTTCATTTAGTCCATACAAACCCTCGTAATTTGTGAAAATATTGTAGGGAAAAATGGCGTGCAAAAATGTAGCAGGGATTACCCCCTTTATAGGATAGCTGGTGGAGCTTGCGCCAAGTACGTGCATCATGCATTCCCCCGGAATTCCAACAGCCACATATATGAAACTCAATACCCCCAATTCCTGAAACGCAGCCCTGTACCCCACGCACGATGCGCATGACTCTAATCATGCCGGCAGTAGCGATGTTGAGCATTAGTGTACCTGACTGTGCAATGCGGATCTCATTTCGCAGCATGGACGGATGATGTTGCATACTCGTGCAGTGCATTCTGCATAGACGCCGCTTACCGAACCGAGTCCCATGTTCCGTGGATGCAAATGAAATGTGGCCGTTGAAAACATGAAACATGCAATGCACCAGACTCCTCCCTTGCTATATAAATGGTTGCATTTCCCACTTTTACCTACCACCTTCAAATATTTTCATTCAAAATGTGCTACTCTTTCCTTTCGGAATTGTTTCAATCAGAAAACAGGGTCACGTGATGTGATACTTAGGGGCTCCAGATCCTGAGCGGCAAAGTGCTAACTACCCCTGGGAGGAGGACACCATGGCCACAACATAATAGATGTTTGTGAATTTTTGGGACCATAGCGGCTCTATTACTCAATCTGATGCACCTTGAGGCTCTGTATTGAATTGCAGCCATACAGTTCAAGAGACATAAACCATACACAATCCATGAGACATAAACCATACACAATCCATGAGACATAAACCATACACAATCCATGAGACATAAACCATACACAATCCATGAGACATAAACCATACACAATCCATGAGACATGAACCATACACCAACTTGATCATATCTAACACTTTACTTCGAGGTGCTTCTCTTGCAAATTATGCTCATTGGAAATTGATACAGTCATGTGTGATATATGAACTCCACTTCACTCCCTACCCAAGCAAAGCCAATTCGTTCTAATCTAGCTTCAAGACTAAATCAAAGCCAATTGTTTCTATTCTAGCTTCAAGGCTAAACCAAAGCCAATTCGTTCTACTCTAGCTTCAAGGCTAAATCAATAGCAAATGTGGTTCTATTGTGATCGTGGTTACAATGATTGAAGAAGGCCAGAGTTTTCATAGATGTACCACAACCTTCAGACTACAGCAGATTATTAGAAGCCACACATGAAGTTTCTTTATTAAAGCTATGAACTATTACAATCAAATTGCTATGAGTCTAAAAGAGCTTTTGTTTAGACTTGATGACGTCCTACTTACTACATAAAGATCATGCCTATTTAAACTCCAGTTCAGAAACCACATCAAGCCCCAGAGGAAATCTGAAAACATGAAAACCAACTTTCCAGAAAGGATACACTTTTGAAATGAGCATGACCCAGTTCTTGTTGCAGTCCAATGAAACATGAAAGATTGAGAGAGTTCAAGATACCATTTTGCAGACAAAGCAGGAGATAGAAAGCAGGAAGCTGGCAAAGGTAGTGCTTAGCTCATGTTAAGTGGATATTGATTTGCTCTGTTATTGAATCAAATCCAATCAGTTCCATGACATTCCAATTAATCCAATCAGTTCCATGACATTCCAATTAATCCAATCAGTTCCATGACATTCCAATCAATCCAATCAGTTCCATGACATTCCAATCAGTTCCAATCCAATCAATCATCAATTCCAATGACTATCTTTTGACTATAAAATTAACACTTCAAATGATGTTGGCGTCCAGTTAGAAACTGTCAAGTTCCTACATCTAACCATTGCTCTAGTCTATGACTAATGACATTTATGCAATGATACTAGTGAATGCACAATGTTTGATTCACAGGGCCTCTGATGCAGTTCCAAGGCTTGTCACATGATGATGCAATAGACCACCTGTCCTTAATTATGAGAACCATATCATGCACATTTGACTTGTCTTTTTCATGTCACTATCATTTCACTATCATTTCACGATCATTATCATTTCACGATCACTATCATTTCACTATCATTTCACTATCTTTTCATTTCACTGATCGGAATATGCTGGATGTCGGTCAGTGATTCCATTATCACTCAACTATTCTATCAACCTAAACAATGGTACCATAGTTGGGATCTAGCTCATAGCCAAATTTCCTACTCACAGAGTATACCGTGTCCCGAATGGTTCCCACCACAACCTTGGCCAAGCCTGTGTTCTTTTTCCGGGCATTTTCAGAGCTCTCCACGTGGTGCGGAAGCAAATTGTCATGTGCACTCAACGAAACAAACAAGGCAAATGGCACAAACCACACACAGAGCCCAAAAAATGAACACACCTCCGTGAACAGCGGCACCCGTGGCGGCGTATACTCAGGACGCAAGCGGACCTCGATGGGCGGGATGTACGGGTGGTGGAAGTGGTTGAACCATAAGAAGTGGTTGGCCACCACAAGCACACAGGAAATGAGGAAAAGCGGCGAAGTGAGCTCCACGTATGGAAACCGGGTGAGATTCTGCATGTATACCACGTGGGAGAAGATCAGAAACGCTATGAGTTTGAACGGGAACGAATCGAACATCCACAAGAGCACGAACACCACGAGATCCGTCACAATCAACTTCTTGAGGATACGTTTGGTGGGTTCAGTGTGTTCCTCTACCAATTCGGAGATGTAGTAGAGGCCCAGAGCTATGGCAAGCACAAGCAAGAAAAAGCCCACTACTGTGCCGATGTAAGCTAGAAGTTGGATGAACATGAGGAGAAAAGAGGTTGCTGCGGAGCCATAAGTTGGAGTATGAGGAGCGCACGACCTGACGACACAGTATTTTTGAAAATGATTCAAACAGTGCGACAATTAAACCGACAATTAAGTGCGACAATTATTCATACCAATATTTCAAAATTATTCATACCAGTTCAACAAAATTATTCATACCAAATGGCATAATGTTTCACACCAACTTTAATAGAATTCAGTATTCAGAAATTCTATATCTTGACGATTGCTTATACATTCTATTCTTGGAGTCTTCCAATCAACTGTCGAAAAAACAAAACTAAAGTGGTTTCCATATTATCCTGTAAATTAAAACTTGTACTTGGTTTAAATAATTTTTTAATATTGGTATGAATAATTTTGTCGCACTGGTACAGTATTTTTCAAAATTATTCATAGCAGCGCGCAAAATTATTCATACCAATATTTCAAAATTATTCAAACCAAATGGCATATTGTTTCACACCAAC
>VATE01000153.1:2814-28404 GCA_008065195.1 Metschnikowia amazonensis
GACAATCTCGTGTCCAGTACAATCTCGTGTCCAGTACAATCTCGTATCCAGTAGCATGCCTTGGTTGTAGTGTGTGGCATAGTATCTTGCATGAAATGTACAGTTTCGTATCCAAAAATGTACAATGAAATAGATTCAAGACACTTACGTGCAGTCCGTCAATAACTGAGACCTCTGTACATCTGAGAACTTCCTACATGATAAACCGTACAATATACAGCCCAGCAAAGCGGTACACGCGAACATACATCACAGGAAAGCGGGCAGACCACCATAATTGGAACTTCATGGGATGATTTCATAATGTCATGCAAGTGTATTAACGAGGTGTTGGTGAAAGATCTCTAGCAATGCCAAAGTTGGATTTACAATCATTGATTATGAACTCCCTAAGCCAGGGTTTGAAATGTCACGTCTGCTGCCAACTTCAACTCCCCACTACTGGCTATGAGCTAGCTAATATTATTCCACAACACGCATCCACTTCTAGGCAATAATCCTATGCTTCGTTACGAAAAGGGACAGTCCAAATTTAATACGAAGGCTTTTCTTCCTCATTCGACTATTACAATGAAAGATGCTAGGGAATATATACCGGATTGGTTCACCATCCGTGACCCTGCAGGAGAATTATTCCTATCTTGAGCATTGGAGGAATCAAAGAAAGCCCTAGGAAGCACAAAAGCATCAGAGAAAGCACTACATGGTTATTCCAGTGTCTCATACTAGAATAGTTCCAGAAAAAAGCATATTCTCTCAATTCTACAACGCCAGAAGACAAGAGAAACTAATGCCCGTAGTTTGTTTATGGTAAACCAAAGTTTTGATTAACATAATGCGAACCACGTCTTCTCGTGTCTGCATCGTCTCAGTGCGTCGCAGCAATGGAGTAATCATGAACAAAGGAATCATGTACACTGACCAACAATACTTATACAATCAAGAAGAGTATCAAAGAGTGATTCAAACATCGTCGAAAACTGGAATTGTTGATAAAAATAGAAATCACTACAGAATTAAACTTGTCATAAATATCAGTTTCTTGTTCAGCATTTATTCTCGATCCAATCGGATTAGGCTTTTTCTGGCAGTCGTATTCTCAATAAAAGACAATGCACTTTGGTTGAGCTCCTCTAAACAATCATTTAGGCTGCAAGCGTGCAGGATGTTTGTATGCACCAGCACGGGCTCTCATAGTCTTATGGCTATTGTTGCGCACACAATGCATCACTTTCAACGCGATTGTCCGTATGGATCAAAATTCAGCATATCTCGAAAGTGTTAAATATCCGATACCATGCCGTTTATCCAGGAGCATCCGAAATCACCATGAAAGTCCATCATTTGATGCTTACTTCCCTCGTTGCCGCCTCTGTGTGGGCAGAACATATTTATCCATGGGCATTATTTGTAAGTGTGAATGATACCTTCATCCCACTTACCGAAAAAGTCATGAATCTTGATACTGTTCTATCTTATAAGACACCTCCAGATTACGCCGTTCAGTTTAGCTATAAAGACGGTATAGTTTCCACCACAGAAACTCTAAACCCGGGCATTCCAGGGTTTCATTCTGATACACTTTGTTTAAGTTTAGCCAGAAAAAAGGATCCTTTGGTTTTTGACGATAGAATGATGGTAAAAAATTCTCCTTTGTTTTCATGCAATTTACAAAATGTTTACTTCATTATTAGCGATTCTGCTAATGGTTATTGTCAACCGATAGAAGTCTATCTCTTGCCTTATGACAGAAGCAAAAATGCTCCAGTGAAAGGTCTGTACATTCCTAAGGTTCATGAGGTGATTGGGCCTGCGGAAGATAAATTGACTTCTGATGTGAGTGCTTCCCTGGATTCAAACAATGTTTCCCCTCCTTCATTTGGTGACAAAGACTCAGAGCGCGATGCTTCTGATCTGGAGAAGATTAATTCAGAGCCGATTCCTGCTTTTGAATCAGGGCTGGAGAAAAAAGAGATTGAATTAGAGCCGATTCCTGATTTTGAATCAGGGCTGGAGAAAAAAGGGATTGAATTAGAGCCGATTCCTGATTTTGAACCAAAGCTGGAGAAAAAAGAGATTGATTCAGAGCCAATTCCTGATTTTGAACCAAAGCTGGAGAAAAAAGAGATTGATTCAGAGCCAATTCCCGCTTTTGAACCAAATCTGGAGAAAAAAGAGATTAATTCAGAGCCCGCTTTTGAATCAGGGCTGGAGAAAAAAGAGATTAATCCAGAGCCAATTCCCGATTTTGAATCAGGGCTGGAGAAAAAAGAGATTAATTCAGAGCCGATTCCTGCTTTTGAACCAGAGCAGAAATCCATTTCAGTTGACTCTGACATATCCACAACGTCTGTTTACACAAATAGCAATGCAGAGTCTTCTACCTCCAGCATCTGCAGTGTTCATGGAGTTTCTAAAGTGTCTGAAGCTCCAGAATCTCCAGAATCATCTGTCACAAACAAATTAGATGAAGATCCCCACTCACAAACCCCCGGTGTTTCCACTTCACAAATGTCTAATGTTACTGTATCATTCGATTCCAAGCAGGACGGGCCTGAGTCTCCAGGTTTAAACACTGATGACTCCAAATCATCCGGTTTTAGATCCTTGGGTGTTCCTAAATCTTTTGTTACGGACGCTTCTGATGTGGCCGCGCCTAATAGCTCAAGCAAAGAAGGTGCTTCCACAGATGATGTGAAATTGAACCATTCTGGTATCCCTGGAACTCTTGATTCCTCCAACAGTGAAATGCCTGGAACTCTTGATTTCTCCAACAGTGAAATGCCTGGAACCCTCAATTCCTCCTCTAACACTAGTCCCTTCTCCCCATCGATTTCTTCCAACTTTAACATTTCTGGTACTTCTGGATCTCTCGATTCCAGCTCCAAAAATTTGGATGCGGCTAATAACTTGTCTTTTGATTGCGTTGGATGCAAGGGCCACTCTGTATCTGGTTTAGACTCGGACAAAGTTGACCAGTCTTTAAAGCAGGAAAATACTACCACCACAATGACAACGACTTCGACTGCTACAATCTGTACAGAGTGTAAGGCTGGTTCTACCACTACTGTGTGGAAGACCCACACCAACTTCGTCACCTACTGTCCAAAACCTACCAAGGTGGCCATCACTGTATGTCCGGAATTGTGCCACGCAACCACCATCACTGTCACTAGTGCCACCACCTTGACCATTCCTGGAGTTTGCATTGTTCCTGAGATCATAACAGCTGATGACTCCACACCCAAAGGTCCTATAGAGACTGCCGTTGCTGGTTTCAAGGGCACTGAACATAGTATTGCAAAAGGAGAGTCCATTCCTAAAGACTCTGCCAAGTCTCCATCTGCTAAAAGTCCAAATGGAAATGTGAAGGTGGAGGACACTGCACCCAAGAGTCCTAATGAAAACGGGGAATTTGCACCTAAAAGTCCTAATGAAAACGGGGAATTTGCACCCAAAAGTCCTAATGAAAACATGGACTCTGTACCCAAGAGTCCTAATGAAAACGTGGACTCTGTACCCAAGAGTCCTAATGTGATTGATAAGATGGGACATTCTGCTCCCAAACCAAATAGGCCCTCCAAAACTTCCAAGTCTGGAAGTGTCTTGCCGAAGAAAACCACGACCAGAATTAAGCCTCCTCAAGCTTCTTATTTTGATAATGCAGGTCGCACGAATTCCATTGGTGCAGGTGTTCTCGGATTCGCTGCGTTATTGTTGTTGTAGTATTAAATCATTTCGATTTACAGTGTTTCATTTAAAAAAGTTAATGTCTATGGAGGATCTCTATTCCATTTTTGCATGGCTGATCTGTTTAATATATTGTAATAGGCTTTAAACAACCTTAAAGATAAAATGCGACTAAGCCACTTAAAGACCTGGTTTTAATATGAGGTTCAGGGTGGGTCAGTAAGAGTAACCAAAGTGTAGTGTAGATTTATTTGGCGATAGTCATTTAAGTTTCAGTCTATTAAAATATTCATTCAAGTTTCAGTCTATTAAAATATTCATTCAAGTTTCAGTCTATTAAAATATTCATTTAAGAATTTGGCTGTAACATTCTTTGCCTCAGGAAGCATTTAATGCGGGAATAAGAGAACGCTTTAGGTCGCACCGAAAAAGCTACGTTTTCTTCAAAATTTCAAACTAGTGCGACAAAATTACTCAAACCAAATAGTTTTATATACAAGATAACAAGGAAACTAAATCAGTTTTGGCCTCTTGACCGTTGATTAAAAGATTCTCAAATGAGAAAGTATGAGGCAATCCTCTAGATGAAGATTTCAGAATATTGAATAAAAAATTTGGTGTGACACATCTCGTCATTTGGTTTGAAAGATTGTGCGAAGTGGTATGAACTCTTAAAATACAGTGTTTTTTAAAAATATTCATACCAGTGCGACAAAATTTTTCATACTAATATTTTAAAATTTTTCAAACTAGTGCGACAAAATTATTCATACCAATACTACAAAATTATTCATACCAATACTACAAAATTATTCATACCAATACTACAAAATTATTCATACCAAATACAAGTTTTAATATACAGCACAACATGGAAACTACTTTAATTTCTCCGTTTTGACCGTTGATAAGAAGACTCTCAGAATAGAATGTAATAGCAATCAGCAAGATATAAAATATCTGCTTACTAAAAACTATTAAAAGTTGGTGTGTAACATTATGCCATTTGGTATGAATATTTTTGTCGCATTGGTATGAATAATTTTGAAAAATACTGAACCAGTGCGACAAAATTTTTCATACTAATATTTTAAAATTTTTCGAACTAGTGCGAAAAAATTGTTCATACCAATATTTCAAAATTGTTCACCAGTGCAACAAAATTATTCGAACCAAATACAAGTTCTAATCTACAGGATAACATAAAAACTATTTTAGTTTTATTCGTTGTGACCGTTGATTAGAAGACCCCAAATATATAAGCAATCGTCCAAATATAAAATATCTATTTACTGACATGTATTAAAAGTTGGTGTTAAACATTATCATTTAGTTTGAATATTTTGTCGCACTAGTTTGAATTTGAAATTGTTTTTAATTTTGTCATACTGGTTTGAATAAATTTTAAAGTATTTTAAAAAGTTCGTACCTCTTCGCACATTCTTCCAATCCAAGTTATATGTAGGATCTAATCAATTCAGTTCCATCCGTTTGACCGTTGATTAAAGGCCTATTGTAGTATGAGGCAATCCTCAAGATTAATTTCAGAAGATTGAATTTTATTGAAAGTCGGTGTGAAACATTTGGCCAATTGAAAGACTGTGAGAAGGGTACAAAACTTTGAATTACTTGTTAGTTCAATTTTACTAGTGTTTGATTCGTTTTGCGCGCTGATGAAAATACTTTTGAAAACACTGTATGCGAAAAAATGGCGTATTCACAAGATGTTCGCGCACATGTCCCCAGCAAATGTTGCACGAGATTCTTAACTCTCTCCTGATAAATCACGCTCATTCTATAAAAAAGGGCCATGGGAGGCATAGAGTCTAGAGCAGGAAAAGATTATGAACTAGGATTGAAAACAGATATCTGCATATCCATCCCTATGATTGGCTATATATGCTTTGATAATGAATGTATCTTCTATGATTGGCTATACATGCTTTGATAATGAATGTATCTTCTATGATTGGCTATATATGCTTTGATAATGAATGTATCTTCTATGGTTGATCAAAATCGATTTATTGTTCCTGGGTTTCAATACTGTGGATTAGATATAGTCTGAAACTAAAAGACGGAGCCTAAACATGGTCACCAGCTCAACTCCAGGATGTAGCAAAGTCCATATCAGTAAAGGATCCCTTCAAAGGGCCTCTGAAAGTACTTAACAATATCAAATAATCTATCTTTATTAGAAAATATTGAAATATTGAATCTTCAAAATTCAACTTTGAATTATTTTTAAAATAATAGATTAGAATGTGACTTAAAACAAAGATGAATAATTACTATTCAAATGAATGTCACTCTAGTGCTCGCCCAGAGTGGCTTAACACGGGGAAAATAATTCGTAACATTGTCATTGTTCCAGTAATTTTTATTTAAGACTTGGACCTCTTTCATTTTCATCCACCATAGTATGTCTTATGAGCAAATAACTTGGTTTGGTGAATTGTCATAAAAGAGTCATTGTTTCAGCTTCTATATTGACTTGGAAACTGTACCTGTCGTCTCGAAGTGTTAGAATATTTTCTCGATACAATCTGCTTTCAAATAAAATTTTAGCAGCCGCGTTGTATAAACATTTTTAATTATTCTGATACTATTCTATCAAAATACTAATCAACATGGATATTGTTAATTATGAGGTGGTGCGTGCTTGTAAGTTACTGTTGCAGAAATGACAATTGGCAGCAGCGACCAGTTGGTTTAACTCAAAAAGATAGTGGTTTAGATTCAGCCAATCATAGCCAGGGAAAGAACCCTATGTGAAACTATGGATACTTTTGAACTATACCCTGTACTATGGCGATGAAATGTTCTTATTTCTCAATTAAACGGTAAGTGAGAGATGAGAAAGTGGCCGTGAAGATTAAGTAGATGAGTTATGAGTGGAAAATTATGAGATGTAGAGTTCTAGCTTGAGAAATGAGAATTGAAATCGAGATTGAGAATTGAGAATTGAGATTGAGAATTGAGAATTGAGAATTGAGAATTGAGAATTGAGAATTGAGAATTGAGAATTGAGAATTGAGAATTAAAATTGAGAATTGAGAATTAAAATTGAGAATTGAGATTGAGAATCAAAAATTGAGAATTAAAATTGAGAACCAAAAATTGAGAATCAAAAATTGAGAATTAAAATTGAGATTGAGAATTGAGAATTGAAATTTGAAAATTAAAATTGAGAATTAAAATTGAGAATTAAAATTGAGAATTAAAATTGAGAATTAAAATTGAGAATTAAAATTGAGAATTAAAATTGAGAATTAAAATTGAGGTGTTCTTTCCAACTCTAATTTCCTTTTTATACACTACAAAACGCATAGAAACACCTATGCACTCGCTGCAATACATTTCATCCTCTTTAATGCAATTACCAAATCTTCTCAACTTCTCATATATGCCCGTATTTTATCTATAATTCACAAAATCTGTACAGTTATAGAGCGGAGCCGTATGGACCATTCTAAGTTTTTCTAAGTAAGGTGGAACTCCCACCGCTATTCCGTGTCGGTAGGACCTTGCCTATAGATATTATTCATGCTGGTATGTGCCTCTTGCAGATTCTACACACCCCTTGCATCATCGCGCATGGTGCTGTTCTACTCCAGGTTTTCGCGAGTGATAATGTATATCGGTTATATGGGGCATGGATGTCACGATGACTTCCAATATGCTCCAATGTAGACTTCAAGAGTCAAACCTAATAGGGCTGGAATTCAGCCGAGACCAAAGCTTTGAACTGTATACAAATCAGAAGCTCCATTAAAGCTCTTGCTGAAATTGAACTTACTGGAATTATTAAGTAGCTATCAGCGGTAGATACAGAAATGACCTGAAGAACAGAACAACACTACTTTCCGTCACAAAGAAGATAAATCCTGTATAGTATTGATGGCCAAAACAGGAAATAGATGTATGGAAATAATGAAAGGTAGCGAGTTGGAAAGAATTCTGATATTTCATATGCTCTATTGAGGAGCCATTAAGGCTATGAAGAAGAAGCATCGAACAGTGATTTACTATACTTACAAATATGAAATAGAAGCTAAATACTAAAGCCAAAAGCCGAAAAGTCACTTGTTAGATTGAAAGAAGAAATGTAAAGAAGCTACTACCGTGTTCACGTCAAAACCCGTACCTCCGGCGAGCCAAAGAATACATATAAATATATATACATATATATATATATATATCTTCATGGTAATAATCTTTCCTTATATTGAAGGCCAACTTCTTCGGCCCCACATAACAGTGGTAACACTTGTAGTGTATATACTTTGTGGGGAAATTAGAGTCAGAAACAGCTCGACAGTTGCGATCGCGCAACCTCAGACCTTAATAATACGGACCTGCATACAAGCCTTTTTTCAAAGTGCTTCGATAACCACAATCTTTGATTGCTATGTGAGCATTGCTATCCAAGCAACCTGCAAACCTTTAGCTTTAATAATGCAACCTAAGTACTAAAGAAGCAAGCATATAATTAGCTGAACGAACATCACATGGAGATTGCTAAGGCTTATTGACTTCCACAACTAGGTATTCTAAAATGGTTCAGTATCATGGTCAGAATTAGCTAGAATTCATCAGAATGAATGGTTCAACTTAATGTCAAATTAATGTTAAATAATGTTAAATAATGTTAAATAATGTTAAATAATGTTAAATAATGTTAAATAATTGTTGGTTCGTTAATGTTACTTATCCTCCAGACACATTGTCATCAACAATTATCAATCAGAAAATTCTAATCTTGACCATGTCTGAAACTAATACAATTCTCCAACATTTATCATATCCTTAAAGTGAACTCGTTGTCGATGAGAAACTATGAGAAGCTATGAGAGATGGCTATGTTCATGTGTATGAGTACAGCCGCAGTACCTACGCCTGATTTTCTTACTTCAATGGTGAAAGATAACATGCAAATACTTGTAGATATTAGTGGTATGACTAATCGCTAAAGATTTTGCATCGAATTAATATTCTGGGTATAAAGGTCTGTCTTGATGGTAATCCATCCAACGACTGCTATTTAAGAAAAGATGCCTGAGAAATCCTGATTGGAATACAAATCTCTAATAAAGTCCGGATCGGCAAAAGAATCCTGGAAGTTGGTGTGATTGTACCTGGCAGCTTTGATGGCCCTAGGAATAGTGGTGGTGACCATCTCCACATCCTCGTCTGCCGTATAGCTTGCTTGGGCCATTGATATCTCCATTTCATCCAAGTCATACACAACATAGGCATTTTGGAGAAAGCTATTTCCCAAAATAGCACTTGAGATCTCGATATCATCATCTTGGAGAACCGATACCCCCAAGTAACAAGAACCGTCGTGTTCAGACACTATGTTACCCACTGGAACTTTGATTTTCACGCCAGAGAAATCGTACACCAAGCTGGCTGGGTCTGTCATGTATGCACAGTCAACTTCATAAAGGTCAAGACCACTGGAGTACTTTCCCTGCATCAGATTGACCAACGCCTCCAAAACATGTATAGGCAAGTGTTGATAAGTTGAGCCCGAGTCCAACAGCGCACTGATTTCCTCGTCCGAAATGACCGTCGTTTGGTTTTCGGTTTCCAAGTAAATGTTATCGAGAGAGATACCCATGTACATATCTGTAATGGGAACGGTTTGCAACTGGCCAGTATATTTCTTGTGGTCCACAGCGCCAAAAAGAATAGAGCCTGTTGAAGAAAACTTCTGATTCAAGTGCAACGAATACACCACTTTATTGATAATCCCCGAGTTTTTTAATTGCATAGGAAAGTTCGCATAGGTGTAGATGTTGGGGCCTTTCCAAAGAGTCAGCTCTAAATGCGCGCAGCCAATGCCCAATATACCTGGAGCAGACAGAGTTTGGTTGACCACACCAAAACTCAAGACAATTTCTTCATTTGCAAAACCAACAGTATCTGTGCCCCAATAACCAATAGCGTATGATTTGTCTACATACGCAATGTGGAAATCGGGGGCCGTCTTGTTTCTATGGAACGTATCAGATTCGTCAGGATTGAATGTGCCGAACATGTTGCACGGATTGATTGCTGAAATAGCTTTTCTTAGGCGACGTTTATGCTCTGGAGTATTTGGCTGTACATTTTCAGTTTTGTTTGCATCTGAAACATATTTTTCGATTTTTTGGAATGCAGAGGATGATTTAGATTGTGTAGAAACAAATTCTGGTTCTGCAGAAATTAATTCTCTTTCTTCTTTCGTCGAAGGTAATTCTGTTTCTTCATATGAGCCACACTCTGTTTCTCCCTCTAAAGAGATCTCTGTTTCTCCCTCTAAAGAATTCTCTGTTTCTCCCTCTTTCATAAAATTCTCCTTATTATCCTTCACAGGAAAAATCTCACTAGCAGTGCTGTTAAAAACATTAAACGAGTTTTCTTCTTTTCCTTTAGTATCAATACTCTTGACCATCCCAATCCGCCTTGATCCAGGCTTGTAGTCACAGAGTAAATCGTATCCCATGATCCACGTATCAGCCGAGCCAGTATCAATCAATACTCGACTCCCCCTTTTTTGGGAGCCTATCGAAATAATAGTCAGATAGTAGGTGCCCTTGTTGAGAAGTTCAAGCGAGAACGAGCCGGATGACCGCTTATAAACACCAGCCCCTTTTTGTACCGAAGCATCATCAAACGAGTCTCCGTGTAAAACGTCAAAATCAATTTTCAAGCCCTTTTTCTTTGTGGGCTGGTCAATTGGCGGGTTCGAAAGCTTCTGCGGGATGTGGCCGGCCAAGGCCAATGCCACAGACAAAATACCTAACACATAATTTGTTAACATTGTTGGGGTGTGAAAACATGAGATTTGAGTTTTCTTAAATACCACATTCAAGAAAATTCTAACGGTGCCGGAAAGTCTCCTCAGTCCACTACTGAAGAGTGTCTGGCTGATTGATTGCTGCAAATGATGAAAGTGTGCAGGAAAGATTTCTTAATATAGCTCATTTTGAAGCCAAGCCTGCGGGGTAGCTAATACTAGCAACAGAAGGAATTAGACCGACTCAAAAGAGGCTGAGTCCATTTTAATCTACAATTTTAATCTACCATTTTCTACTCTACCACTACTCTACCATTTCCAATCGCATACCTTTTCCTGGTTCGTTTTCATATAAATGTTCTTGTTCCATCAATTCATAGTCTCCTACCAAAAAGCTATTATTATAATTGGAAGCCGTTTATAATAATAGAAAATAGCTGTGCCTTTGCTGGTTATAGACTATTGAGCGGCTGATTCTGCACAAGGTGGTGAAATTGAATGTGCGCTGCAGACTCGACAGCCGCGAAGCCTTGGTGCCAAAAGCGTAAGAGCGAAAAGTGAAAGCGAGAAGCAAAAAAGACTGATCCAAAATTGATAGCCAAAAAAATTATCCAAAAATATGCAAATATGCAAATATGCAAATATGCAAATATGCAAATATGCAAATATGCAAATATGCAAATATGCAAATATGCAAATATGCAAATATCCAAATATCCAAATATCCAAATATCCAAATATCCAAATATCCAAATATCCAAATATCCAAATATCCAAATATCCAAATATCCGAATATGCAAATATCCAAATACCCAAATATTCAAATATTCAAATATCCGATTATCCAAATATCCAAATATCCAAGTATCCAAATATCCAAAGTATATACCCAAATTGACTGCATCTTGCAAGAGTAACTGAGTTCCCAATACCTCTATGGGCAATTATAGCCTAGAAGGCACACTCAAAAAAGTAGCTTCTCCAGTCCACATACTACTGCCAGTCTGAAACCAGTGATGCAACATTTTCAGTTCCTTCGTACTACTGCTCGCCTGATACTTTAGGTGGCCAGCTTAACTCCGAAATGCGCAGCATTCCAAAATCTATATAAGTACACTCAATTGAGGGGTATGAATAAACAAATGAACAATCAGACACTTGAAATTGTCAAAGAATCTACAGTAAAACTAGAATATATGAGATGATTTGGGTAGAAATGTGGATCTCTACTTGGGGCAATTTTGCTCGGACAAGCTGAGGCCGATTCAACGCGCGGCCTCCGAATTTCTGCAGCAAGTGAGGTGCACGGCCAAGTGCAGTTTAATTTCCAAGAAAATTATATTCTATAGAATACGGATTAATTTTTCCAAATCTGGAAAGTATCTATAGAATACGGATTTAGAATTTCACATCTAGAAATTTTTTATAGAATACGGATTTATTCTTTTAAATCTACAAGTTATATTCTATCGAATACGGATTAATTCTTCCAAATCTGGTTACAATTAATTCTTCCATCTACTTTTTGAATCCTTCTTCAACTATTTCATCTACTTCTTCAATTATTTCTACAATTTCGTCAATCTATTATTTTTTTCCTAAACTGTAATTTGGTCAGATCTAGTCTGGATCCAAAAACTACCCCGGTAAAATCCTGGAATTCTCAAAATTAGCATAGCCTCCATACTCTCGCATGCCGAACCACGGATTTCGCATTGACTGTACCATATCGTCTGAAATTACAGCTAGGCCGCTAAATTCGGACTTATGGCCTTTCCTAACCGGCCGAGATCTATGTCCGTTTTTTTCAAGGGTAATCAACTCAGTATCAAACTATCACCTAGTAAGCAAATAATTTTATAAACCTATTAAATCTGTCTTCAAGTCAATGTTCCGAATACTCCAGCTCTCCAAAGATCTACTATCACGTTCACTCCTGAATATGGACCCGACAACAATTCAATCTACCTCCCTGACCATAAGAAAAGATTTTGGACTAGTCAATGAAGTAATTGATGAACTATTCACGACTCCTCGGCTCCAACTAATTTATGTACAAACCACGACTCCTGAGGTATCCACGACTCCTGAGGTATCCACGTCTCCTGAGGTATCCACGACTCCTGAGGTATCCACGAACTCATAATTGTAGCAATTCAAACAAATCAACTTCGCTATTCAAATGCATATTGTAATCGTTCCGCCACTTCCTTCACCTTTTCTGCTTCAGTAGCTCTCATTATAGCTTCCAAGCCATTCATGGTCGTGTCGGTGTACTCCAAAATACTCATAAGAATATCTCTCAAAACCTGCTCTTCCCCCTTTTGTTCTTCGGCGGTGTAAAATTCAGGAACATTCACCACACTATCCAAAGTTACGCCGTTCAATTGAGCCACTTGGCTAGTATGAAGAAGTATAACCTTGGCGAAATTTGCCAAAATGCTGAGAGACGCTTCCGTCTGGGCCTTCTTCACTTCTGGGCTAAGGTTATCGTTGGACAGCGAAATGGCTGGGTATTTGTCGGAAATATCGTTGTCACTGGGGAAACTAGCATCTCCGCGGACCTCACCAGACAGACCGCTAGCACTAGAGGGACTCATGGTATCAGAAGAAATGACATCATTTGTGGGACTGGCATCACTAGTCAGGAGTATGGGTGCAGCAAGAACAGCAGGATAAAAAGCAAGGGCCAAAAGGAAAAGTTTCATTTTGGTTGGTGGAAGAATATATCGGAGGGGTTTTAACCCTTGGTAATGATGTCGGGTATTTCTGGAATAGATAAGTATGATCGGCGGATCGACAGATTGCTGGACAGATAGACAGATCAATGAATCACCTTTTAGAGAGTCCACGAGGGGAGGATTTAGAAAAGACTAGACCTTGAACCACTTAGTATAATAAGGAATCATACCCGAAGTCTCCTGCCAGACACATTTCCACTCAGACCAAGTGTTGCTGCATAAATTGACTGGGTACTTTAAAAAGTAACTTTGATGATCAACATTTTGAAGAGATCGCTTTCCTGGAGAAGACCGCTCTGGAGTGCTACTCCTGAGAGATAGTGCGAAACAAAAAGTGTCACGTGACCCACAAATTCGGTGAGGACGAGAAGAAGATTTGCCTGGATACCTTTACAATATGACATTGCCTAGAATAGTATCTCTGCAATATTTTTCTCTACAATCTCTCTAGACACTTGTTACAATAAGTAATTTGCCAATTATGTCTCCTCATAAGGCTTCACAGGTCTGAGGCTTTTTGATAACATCCGTGAAAAAGTTTTCCTGACGATCATCCACCTGATAATAGTTGACATAGGCCGTTGTAATGACGGACTGATTTTCGCTTATGCACTCAGTTCTCGATCCGCCCATGCACGCTCACATTGTTCATAACACACCATTGTACACAATGACACTGGTGTTTAGAGAATTTAGGGATGTATGGGTGTGGGTGTAGGGATGCACGGATGTTTGGATATATGGATGCGCACTTTTTAAAAATTATTCAACCAGTGCGACAAACTAAACCAATATCTTAAAAAGTTCACTTCGCACATACAATCTTTTTCAAAATTTTTCATACCAATGCGACAAAATTATTCAACCAATATTTCGAAATTATTAACCAATATTTCGAAATTATCCAACCAATATTTCGAAATTATTCAACCAGTATTTCAAAATTATTCAACCAATATTTCAAAATTATTCAAACCAAATAAAAGTTGCAATATACAGCATAACATGGAAACTACTTTAGTTTTGTCCGTTTGGCCGTTGATTGGAAGACTCCAAGAATAGTATTTATATGCAATACTCGAGAATTAAAATTTCTGATTACTGAAAACTATTATAAGTTGGTGTGGAACATTATGCCATTTGTTTGAATAATTTTGTCGCACTAGTTTGAATAATTTTCAAGTATTGGTATGAATAATTTTGTCGCACAGTATGAATAATTTTGAAACACTGTACATTGAGATTATTGAATACTACTTACTACTCACCACTACACTATCCTAAAATTCTTATATATCCCCTCTTGACCAGGCAAATCACCTGTTCCCCTTTCCAATGCTGTAATTTAAATTGAGGTCAAATATCATCTACCGAGCCAAAGTCTGACCCTGGCTCAGAACACCTTGGCTCCGTAAGTATATAGACCTCCACTCTGGGGCCAACTATTAACAATGAACATTATTGATCGGGTAATTGACGATATAGTATCAGAAATTCACAATTGTCGGGACCATGTCCATGTTAAACATATCTTGGGTGTATGTAGCTGCAGGTCTTCATACTAATACTTCCAATCTAGTACCTTATATCTGAATTTGCATGCTGTACTTTCATCTCTGTAGCTTTTCAAAACAAATAGAGTCTCAACTCATGTATTACAAAATTCTAGAGTAATTTGTTTCTTTGAGTCACTCCGGAGATTTTAAAAATACACTCCATGTGTGAGGTCCCTGGTTATAGTCTTTAGGATTCTTGCATACCCCACGTATGCGCGTAAAGTGTAATCGGCCGATCGATTTAAAGATGGTCGCAAAATAGCGCCAGTACGACGCGGGGCTCGCAACCATGCATCGAAAGCGCGCAAAATGCGTGGCTCCGTGCGTGGCATGTCTCGGGGATCTTCAGGCGCGCACGTGGGGAAGCCCAAAATGGACAAGTGCTGCCTCTTATGTCAATGTTCCTACATCCAAGAGGCATTGAAGAAAAAAACAAGCCTTCTATATAAACGTCTCTCGAATAGACCCTGCAGTTCGACTTCGTGACATACTTCTCAAACTATTTTAAGTTTCTGGGACACCTTATTTTTAGACTTTTTTTAAATATTAAGGAATGTTCGTAAATAATTTTGCCATAACACAGTTCCACGGAATTGTAATTGGGAGTAAAGTGTGTGATCTACTAGGTCCACTTCAGTCCATTGAATGAGATGATTACATTATTGGCTATGCGTTCAAGCCTCTATTTAACAGGGGTTTGGAGTTCAGTATCGTATCGTAAATAGTTGCTATTTAGTCTTGGTTCTGTCTAATATCTCGGTGTGGATCACATATCCGTACTGGTGTAATTGCTTTTGGTCGGCCGAGTTGCATGGCCTGCCAATTTTTCTTATCACTTTTCCAAATGTAACCCCACTTCGCGCGCTGGTATTCTCAATTGTCCTCTCACTTCCTCCTGGTGGTCATCTACCTCTCATGCCCCTACTCTTAACCAGCCATACACAAGCTGTAGATCCGAAAAACTCCTGGCTACACTTGAATACATTCTCAAACTCGGGATATCTGTACTAGACCAGACTAATTCTTGGCCGTCGTAGTGGAAAATAGTTGCGGATAACTAAAAGTGCGCGGGCTCAAAACCTTCTCGATATTTTGCTGCACCGCACCCATTTTCGTGCGTCCTGGCCGCTTTACGGGCTAAATACATCTACGTTGAGTGACAGTTTCTTGTTCAGAAGAAAACACCAGTGCATGGCTAAGAATAGCTATGACGTGACATGGTGAATACAACCTGTCAAGAGTAAGACTGGAACTTACAATTAATGCTATTAGGTTTTGGACTACTGACTTGTGCTGTGCTTCCAATCCTCAACACCTGTTTATACTTGTGGTGGCTTGTGGCACTGATGAAGGTCCACTAGACAGAAGAATGTGGCTCGGTTTTCGGCTGCAGGAAAAGTGCATATAATTATATCTTGGCTGCCACTTTTAGAGGCTATGCCTCCGGAGAAGACACTTTTCGGCCAGCTTCATTGCTTCCAGGCCGAGCTTTTCTGCACTTCTTATGCGCCGTGCATGGCGTGCTTTAAAAGAGGCCCGGATGCTCTCTCTTCAACCACCAGAAACCATGAAATTCGCTCGCTTGGCTCTTGCTTCCCTTTACGCTGCCTTTACTTACGCCGAAGACACCAGATATGCTTTCTACGCTAGGTTAGAAAATGGTGAATTTTTTCCACTCAATGGTAGATACATCGATGACGTTTTTTACTTCTACTACCAAAACATCGATGACCCCCCTACGACTTTTGAGGAAGATAATTCTAAGTTCTTTACTAACGATATCTTGGATGTAGCACAGTACATTGGACTTTACAGAGACCGCTGGGCGTTTGGTACCGATGTGCCTGCTACTACTTTTGCTGAGACCCTGGGGTATTTCCCTGATATGACAGCCCTGGGTTGCCCTGATGATTCTGACAGCTCCATATTCTTCCTTTGGAATTCTCAGGCTCAACTTGATGATTCTTGTGTTGATTTGGAAATTTACGTGTTGGCTGCTGCCGAACCTCCAACCTCGTCGACTGAGCCTCCTCTGAGTGAGACCGAGGCTCCTAGTGAGACCTCTGCTGAGCCCGAGTCTACTGAACCTCCTGCATCTACTGAAGCTCCTGAGTCTTCTGAAGCACCTGAGTCTTCTGAAGCTCCTGCATCTACCGAAGCACCTGAGTCTTCTGAAGCACCTGAATCTTCTGAAGCACCTGCATCTACCGAAGCACCTGAGTCTTCTGAAGCACCCGAGTCTTCTGTTCCAGTCTCTTCTGAAGCACCTGAATCTTCTGCACCAGTCTCTTCTGAAGCACCAGAATCTTCAGCAGTTGAGTCTTCTGCTCCAGAATCTTCAGCAATTGAGTCCTCTGCACCTGAGTCTTCTGTTCCAGAATCTACTCAAGAGCCTGTTTCTTCCAGCTCTGTCCTCCCAGTCGTCTCTCCTCAGAGTGCTAATGCTTCCATAACTGCTTCGGTGCCTAGTGACCCTGAAAGCTCGATTAGTCAGCCTGCACAGTGGAACGCATCCACAGTTACCAGATCAGCCACATCGCTCTCCACCATTTGCCCCAAGTGTGAGGGTGCTTCTCTCATCACAGTGTGGAAGACGTACACTGACTATACCACCTATTGTCCACATGAGACCACATTGACCGTGACTGTCTGTGACCATGTTTGCCACCCATCCACAGTGACTGTTGCCAGTGCCACCACCTTGGTCATCCCTGGTGTTTGCATTGTTCCCGAGACCACGGTTGCAGGCGTCGCACCAGAGCACCCTGCCAAGACCAACGCAGCCGTTGCTCCAGGTCATGCTAGTCCAGACAAGGCCTCTAACCAAGGCAATGCTCCTAAGGAGGACAATGCTCCTAAGCAAGGCAACGCACCTCAGCAGGGCGTGGTCACCAGCGCACCTCAGCAAAACTCCGGCAGTGGCTCAGGCGTGAGCCCAGCCGTCTCTGTTCCAAGTGTTTCTCCATTTGTCAATGGAGCCGCCAAGAATGCCGTGGGTGCATGTATTCTTGGTTTCGCTGCTTTGTTGTTGTAATCACAAGGCGTTTTCGAACTCTTTGAGAGCCCCCCAAGATTATCTAATTGTTTTGATCTGTGGCTAATTTCAGTACCACTAGAATACAAGTTTTAAAAATTGTTTGAATAAATGATTGATTTTCATATCTGTTTGGTGTAAGCGTTTGGATGAACTAGAAAGAATTGGGACTAAGGGCTGAAGTAAATGTCTGAGGGCTACTTATTACTTGTGATGTCCTGCACATAACATACTACCATGGAATTCTCAATTACTAAACTTTTCAAACCAGCGCGGTAAAATGTTTCGAACCAAGACGGTTTAAACCAGCGCAAAACGATTCAAACCAAAATTCAAATAGTTTCGTACACCACTAATAAGATGATGTATATAGGATAAAAAAAAACAGTTCCGTCCGTTTTTCCTTTAATAGAAGTCCCAAATACAGTCCATATGGGGCAATCCTAAGATTTCAGAATATTAATTCTAATGAAATTTGGTTTGAAACATACACCTTTTGGTTTGAAAGGTTGTGCGAAGGTGGACGAAACATTATTGGTTTGAACCATTCTTTTTTCTTGGTTCAAACATTTTGCGCGCTGGTTTGAATAATTTTGAAAAACAATGTATACACACTACTAAGGGAATACGGTGAAAAAGGGTGGATGAAGGTTTGACAATAAATTGTTAATGATATAAAGTGCGATATATGATGGGGAAATGGTTAAAGGTTTTAAACTCTAAGATCACAATGCCAACGGCTTTATGAACCATAAACTGTAGTATTTTTCAAAATTATTCATACCAATGCGACAAAATTATTCATACCAAATACAAGTTTTAATATACAGTATAACATGGAAACTACTTTAGTTTTGTCCGTTTCGACCGCTGTTTAAAAGACTCCAAGAATTGAATGGAATAGCAATCGGAAAGATATAAAAAATTTGATTACTGAAAAATATTTAGTGTGAAACATTATGCTATTCGGTATGAATAATTTTGAAATATTGGTATGAATAATTTTGAAATATTGGTATGAATAATTTTGAAATATTGGTATGAATAATTTTGTCGCACTGGTATGAATAATTTTGAAAAATACTGTACTTATGACCATGATCACTTTTCTGTTCATAATGGACTGGATGCAGAATGTTCCAGTGTACAGTCTCCAAGGTAAATCAGTAGTTACCAGCCACCAGGTTCGGTAATTAACTCACGTACTAGTTATTGTGGCTTGTGGCTGTGACTCTCGGTCTAGAGTACATGTTTGAAGAGGTGCAAGTCACGTGCTAAGTTCTGTGACTGGCGTTACATGGTATGTGCTGTGCACGACACCAATTTTGGTCCACTTTATTTGGGGACTGGGTGATTGAATTGACTAAGCCCTAATGTTAGGTTTTGTATTGTTCAGTAAAACAATTTGTTGGTTCTCAAGGCGAGCAGTCTCACTTATTATGTAGTCAAAAGCCATGATAGGTCGTGCCGAGATGGGTCGTGCCGAGATGAGTCGTACCGAAATAGATCATGCGTTAGGTGCATCTCAAGAATAGAAGGTTATCTGCCCAGTCAGGCCTATGGCAATTCTTCCGATAGTATAGCGCAAGTAAAAATTTCCATCTAGGTAGTGCGATACTCATAGTGGATCTGGTAATCATTCCAAGTTCCCGATGTCGTTTGGCCTTTCATTGTATTTGAGAAGGCTTAAGAGGTTGCTAATAAATTCTATACAAATATTTCTGGTACTACCCGGACGTTGGTATACTTCAGTATTTACACTTTCGCACGGCTATACAAAGTCGACAATTATAGTAGACAAGAATTCAATTGAGAATGGAAAATTCTAAACCAGTAATAAATAGTGATCACAAAAATTGCAGGTTGCAGTCTTCAAAGTGGTTGTACACCGCGTCACTGTACTACAGTAATAATGTCTCCATTTAGTAAGGATGTAAGGTTCTTTCGGCAATAGGCAATGCACAGTGGTTTTCAAAATTATTCAAACCAGCGCGCAAAATGTTCGAACCAAGAAAAAAGAATAGTTCAACAGAAACAAGAATAGTTCAACAGAAACAAGAATAGTTCAAAAGAAAAAAGAATAGTTCAAAAGAAAAAAGAATAGTTCAACAGAAAAAAGAATAGTTCAAAAGAAAAAAGAATAGTTCAACAGAAAAAAGAATAGTTCAACAGAAAAAAGAATAGTTCAAAAGAATAATTTAAATGTACACCTTCGCACAATCTTTCAAACCAAAAGGCGTAATGTTTCACACCAATTTCTTCTAGAATTCAATACCAAAAATCTTAAATCTGGATGATTGCCTCTGTGAACTGTACTTGGGAGTTCTCCAATCAAGGGTAAAACGGACGGAACTGTTTTTTGTTATCCTATATACAACATCTTATTAGAGGTATACGAAATATTTTAATAATTGGTTTGTTTAATTGTGGTTCGAAACATTTTTTCGCGTTGGTTTGAATATTTTTGAAAAACACTGTAGTGCGAGATGAAAATCGGTGCCAGACTCTACGCAGTATATGCACACCCAGTCGATACTTGGCTGCCTAATACAGCAAATAATTTGCCTTAATGTAAACTCAAGAGATGTTACTCTAGATGAAACAAAGTATGGTCCAGGCCGTCGTAGTTGCTTTGTCAGGTACTAGTGTATGAGCTGTAAAACGAAACGCCTATATGCAGTAGAGACCTGTAGAAGGTTCGATCATACTATGAGATCCAATGACCTTAGTTAACCCATAGCTCACCGGAGGGACGGATGTTTGATGCCGATACGATCCATCTACACAACTAAGCCTATACTCTCTAGAACTGTAGTGAAGTAGTTTCTGAATTCAGTGTAATTCTAGAGAACTAGTAGACTGTATCCGATAATCTGATGACTCTATAGCTATGTAGAACTGTTCAGAACTATTTATAGCTGTTCAGAACTATTTATAGCTGTTCAGAATTGTCAGAAACTATATATGACATCTTGTCATACTGCATCTAGTCCCGGAACATAGCCATAATAAACCTAGTGTTATGCAGATAATGTGCTCTTGAAGTGGTTCAGCTTCACAGTCGATGCGCAGTCATTCTTAGATATTTTCATGCATTCTGAGATATTCAGGATATTCAGGATATTCAGGATATTCAGGATATTCAGGATATTCAGGATTTACAGAGTATTCAGAGTATTTTGAGTCGTCCTTAAATTTCTGAACCATAGAGTTGAAACTAAAAGTGGCCTTCCTCAATTCTTTAATTCCTATTCCCACTTGTGGGTACCTGGTTTACGGCGTTCGCAAACTGGAGTCCGTGTGGTGCGTGATGGGCACATCCGTACACCGCGAATTATATATGCTGTTGTCACGTTGATGGAGACAATCACTCATAAATACCAATCAGCGGAACCTCATGACTTTGGGTCGTGTCCAACACCAAAGGAGTTAAGATTTTTAGTATAGTGTGGTATAAAAAGTTTAGAGTGTAAATGTTACTATAGATGTGCATTGATTACAAGTATTTACAGTAAGTTTTACAGTTAGTTTACGATAATTTTTACAGTTTACGATGAGTTTTACAATTTTACAATAAGTTTTACAATAAATTTTACAGTTTTACAGTTTTACAGTTTTACAGTTTTACAGTTTTACAGTTTTACAGTTTTACAGTTTTACAGTTTTACAGTTTTACAGTTTTACAGTTTGTTTTAAATTAGTGTTGACAGTTCGTATATTGGTATTTACAACTATCATTTAGAATCAGTATTTACACTTAGTTAGTTAAGCATGTGTAGTGTTTAAACATTACCAAATTATAGTGCATCAGTGAGAAAATTGAGCTCAAAAGATATGAATGTCTCACAACAATTGAGCGCAGATGGTTGATCAACCAATGTTGGAAATCGTGACCGGCATTTGGAAGCCTGGGCTATACTTCCTGGAAACAAAATGTTGGATCTATTTTGCAGGAGGTGTGCAGGGCATGATACGGCATTTTCATAGGCTGGTGTACGTATTATTATACCAAACAATGCGACAATCTCCGAAGAAAACTGCGTTGATGGCCAAAACTCCGTCAATGGCAAAAGCTATTGATGCAAAACTTATTGGATAGGAAAGGTTTTTGCGGGAGGCTTAATGGAAAATTGATGACAGTATTGAAGAATTTACAGGTGTTAGATTGGAGTTAATTGGTTAATTGGGGTAAATTAGAGTACTAAAGTAAACTAGAGTACTAGAGTAAACTAGAGTACTAGAGTAAGCTAGAGTACTAGAGTAAACTAGAGTACTAGAATAAACTAAAGTAAATTGAAATAAATTGGATAAATTTTGTCGGTATATAATTGTTTAGCCACTGATTTATGGACTTCATGTCCTATAAAGCTGGTCAATGGTCCTCTCCAGAAGCATTTAATCATCGCATCATGATACCAACGCACTTGTTTGTCGCGTTTCTTGTTGCCGGTACTACCTCCGCGGTATTTAACAACTCCTTTTATCTCTTTGCTAAAGTCGACAACACCTTGGTTCCGCTCTCTGGAGATGTGTTGGACCCCTTAGGTACCGGAACTGATCTATTCAGTGCCCTTTGCTTCAAAAAATCTTCAATTGCACCCATCAAATTCACCTTACAAGACAACTATGCATTCACTGAAGATAATTACACCGCGGGGTTCGTGGGCTTTTTCCAAAACATGTTTGCCTTTGGTCCTAACATCACCAAGACTAAGTTGGACTTGACAGGAGACATGAGGGTCCGAAACGCCGACTTCTACTCGTGCAATGGGTTTCCGCCAGGCCAAGTGTACTGGATCGGCCGCAATCGGACGGTTGCTTCCAATTTATCATGTTTTGACGTGGATGTTTACTTCTTGCCTTGCCACAAATACAATGCATCTGCTGTGAAATATGTGCTTGAACATGAGGAAGAGTGGAGTCCTGGCTCAGCTGATTTGAGGGAAGGAGGGCTATACAAAATAGGTGGAGCTGTGACAGAAACAGAATCAACAGCAGGAGTAGCAGGATCAACATCAGAAGAGGTAGGATCAACACCAGAAGAAATGGGACTAGAATTATCAGATTCCGCACCAGGACAAGCGGCATATGTGGATCCAAGAAAGTTTCACATGCCTCAACATCAACAAGACTCGGAGCTTGGGCCTGAGATTGGCCAACAGGGGGACGACTTACTTATAGGTGAGAAAATGATGGAGAATTTTTCTGCACTTGATGAACCATGGGGCTCTGTGTCTACATCAGATGATGACTGGGAATATGCGTCTAAGCCAAAGGAAGAGTGTCCAGAAGAACCTGCGCCAGAGGAAGAGTTTCCAGAGGAACCTGCGCCAGAGGAAGAGTTGGAATATTTTAAGCCAGAAAGTGCATCGGACAGATAGTGGGGCAGGTCAAGGAAGACTAACACGAGCTTAGATTGAGCCTTAATTGGAAATTCCTGAAGATCTTGATAGGGTGTTAGAAGTCCCAACAGGGAGAAACACATTCACAAGAGACAAATCACTTTAACAGGTCTTTCAAGTACTTTGCATGGACTGCTTCCAGTTATTGTCCCTATTCTTAGTATGTCTTTGAAACATACCATGACCTGGCACTTTTGAGCTCATGAAAATTGTTCTACGACGTCATTATTCATTCTTCCAAGGCTGTTCTTTGATGAGTGATTGTTTTCAATTTCCAAAAGTGCTCTGTGCTTGTATATACGTAGGTGGCAAAGGCGAAGCAGCAGGCATTTTGCCTCGGTATGACGCAAAAGAACCACAAATCAATCAACAGAAACTCTCCTTGGTTCAAATACTTGTAGTATAACAGTACTTCGTGAGCCTCTTGCAATTTCTATACACCCCTTGCATTATCGCGCATGCGGTTCCATTCTGCTTTCTTCCCCACGTGACCATGTATCCACCTACTTGGGCGTGGTTTCTAGACCAAGATCTAATCTGGGGTTATTCAATATGGATACATAATATTGAGAAGATTCTGCCACAACTAAGAGCTGTTTTCCACTGCACGGAAGGGCCATTTCTGGTGTGTGGTGATTGATAATGTTCAAAAGACGATGTACCATAGAACAGTCCCGGATACACAAGTAAACTTCATTTGGCACAACTAGACAGAACTTTAAGGAAGCTTGAAGAATAGTTTCGTTAAAGAATAGTTCATAATTAAATCAGTATCAATCTTGGATAAGAAAGTCAACCAAGACTTTCACTGACTTAAGTTGGTTCTCCTTATAGAGTTCAGATGCAGGCACAGGCACCAGTTTAAAGATAGCTGTTGCTCCAACACTTCATTAAAGTGAAGAATAAGACTCTGCCATTAGACCAAGATGTCCCCAGAGATCTGACCCGCTCAAGATATTTGTACAGTTGTGAATGGTGACTGGCATTGACACTGGAGTATGCACAACTGGATGGAACTATGGGATTCTCCATTGGGCAAGGACCCGAGGATAATGCAGACCAAGATTAGTCCACTGTCCTGATCACCTCCAAAAATAATTGGTACACTGTTCTCACCAAGGTCTCCAAAGATGATGGTAAAGGTATCAGAATTCCAGAATGCTATCCTTGTATCATTAATGTTCCAATGCCGGCTCTCTGATTTACATCATGAGTTAATTCCAGACATCAGAGAATTTCAGTTCAGTATGCAATCAATATAGATCCAATATCTCATTGTTTGAAAGCAACTGTTTCGTCCAAGACAGATCATTGAAGAGGTACCATCGTAAACAAGGATTATTTCTGGAGCTGAAAAAGGGGCCTTGGGATTGGGAAAGGTAGTCAGTTCAAAAAATACCGTCAAAAACTAGTACCAACTTTGAAGATTCTCGTGGTTTCTAGGCTGTGTGTCATGGCTGATGACGGAGATCCTGAAGCATATGCCCTCTGTACAACATCAGGTCTTGGAACTGAGCAAATGAATTTTCTAGGGGAGACAGGTTCTTGTATAGAGGAATTTCATAGACGGGAATTAATTCAAGAAACGGTGGAAAAGTGTGCTAGGGACTGAGTCTAGGGAATGAGTACAGTGTTTTTCAAAACTAACCAGCGCGACAAAATAATTCAAACCAATAATTCAAAATTTTCGTACATTTTGCACTCTAATTACTGAAACTAATTCAAAATTTTCGTACACTTCGCACTCTAATTATTGAAACTAATTCAAAATTTTCGTACATTTTGCACTCTAATTATTGAAACTAATTCAAAATTTTCGTACATTTTGCACTCTAATTACTGAAAATAATTCAAAATTTTCGTACATTTTGCACTCTAATTATTGAAACTAATTCAAAATTTTCGTACATTTTGCACTCTAATTATTGAAACTAATTCAAAATTTTCGTACATTTTGCACTCTAATATTCAAACCAATTCAAAATTTTCGTATACTTCGCACTCTAATTATTCAAACCAATTCAAAATTTTCGTGCCCTTAAATATGCTCTCAAAATACAGGTTGTTGAATACAGGACAACAAGGAAGCTACTTCATTGACCCTTACTTATATCTGGAGAATTACATTTGGAGTCTTCCAATCAAGATTCAAATGGGCGGAACTGAGCTAATTACTATATATTCGTGTATACAGTCTTTTTCAAAATTATTCATACCAGTGCGACAAAATTTTTCATACCAATATTTCAAAATTATTCATAGCAATATTTCAAAATTATTCAAACCAAACAAAACTTTCAATATACAGCAAAATATGGAAACTACTTAAGTTTTGTCCGTTTCACCCTTAATTGGAAGACTCCAGGAATAGAATGTAAT